>OOFE01045329.1:0-45048 GCA_900323365.1 Monocentris japonica | reverse complement strand
CCATCCATCCATCCATCCACCCATCTATCCATCCATCCATCCATCCACCCATCCATCCATCATCCATCCATCCATCCATCCACCTATCCATCCATCCATCCATCCATCCATCCATCTATCCATCCACCATCCATCTATCCATCCATCCATCTATCTATCTATCCATCCATCCATCTATCTATCTATCTATCTATCTATCTATCTATCTATCTATCTATCTATCTATCTATCTATCTATCTATCCATCTATCCATCTATCTATCTATCTATCTATCTATCTATCTATCTATCCATCTATCTATCTATCTATCTATGTGTCTGTATTTCTATCTATTCATGAAATCTGATTTATTTTCCTTAATGTTTAGAAAATGTGTGTTAGAAAAAGTCTCTGTAAAATCGAACTAGGAGGAAGGTCATCCTGGTGGGTTAATTGACTTAGCTACCTATATAAAATTAGAAATGAAAGAATATATGTATTTATAATGTTATGTTGTGTAATGTTGGTCATCTTGTGCCTACTGCAGCACTAACTATCAAGCTAGATAGTTAAACCATCAAAACTTTGCTTTGGTGGGCACAGTCACACCCATATACCTACAGTAAGGTGTATATATCAATCACACCTTTTCTGTTTTTGGACAAATTTGGAGCAGGAGCTTCACTGACAGACCAGTGTACTATGCTTTCGGACAATATTACACCAAGTACAAGTCAATCTGAGATACACTTTTGTTGTACTCTGCAGGAACAGACCACTGCTATTTTCCTGGTGTTGTTTGTTCCCCGCTACTTTCAGAATTTGACCAAATAACCTCTATAAAGAGAGACAACCAGTGCAGTGCTCACCCAGGCACACCTTTCTCACTTCTCTGCTGCTTGTTTTGTCTCAGGATTAACTTTTGACTGCGGAGGCTGAATCTAAATTGCGTCTCAGTGACCCCTTTCAGTCAAAACACATTGGTCACAACCTGGACAATGTATTGTGTTTCTGTGTCGAGGCACCCAACCCTTGCTCTCTCAGGTGGGCAGGAGAAAAATATTTTTTGAGGATTAATCCATTATTGAATGCGGGGTCAGTTTTACTTGAAAACTGGGGCTTCATAAAAGGTACCGTAAACATACTTGGAGCTGCACATTAGCAGCAGATTTAGTAACTAAAATAGTTTATTCCCACCTGAGTCAGTCAGTTATGGCACAATGAGACTGCACTTCACTTCTACTCTCTGCAAGCCCAGACAATGTCTGATGCTTTGTTGATAGGTAGAGAGCACAACAACCACACACACACACACGGACACACACACTGAATCCTTGGAGCCTGGATCCTTGCCCTAATCACCATCAGACCATTTGGAAGCCAAACATTTCAACAGTGTGACATCTGACCCAGGTACTCCATGGTTGTCCTGTTGTGTGACCAGGTTAACTAATGGAGTAGCTAATCAGAGGATGTGCATTGTGTAAAGGGAGGGATGGTGTCCGTCTATCCTTTGTCAATAGATGTGTGTTAAAACAGCGCTGACCTCTCTACTACCCCTACCCCAAATCCCCTCCCGCAACACAGACACAGAAGCACACACACACACTCACACTCAAAGCAAACCACAACTAATCAGCACCTCCAGCTAGCTGGAATGCCCCCCTGTCTCTACAGAGGCAGAAGTTTAGTGACACCAGGCAGGTATTCTGACCAGAATACAAGCCCAGACTCATTCATTGATGAGGCTGTGGTGCACCATAATAAAAGTGGAAGGACTGTTTTGAGAGCTTTTGTATTTGTAATCTAACTGAAAGAGAGTACATTTGGCGTAGAAAAATGTTACAAACAAGCTGAGCAAAAAGTGTAGCCTAAGTGTAATAGTATAATGAAACAATGTCTCTTTATCCGAGGTGTTTAATTCCCTTGGCAACAAGGGTGAAGCGTTTTGTCAAGGCTTCCGACACACAAATAACAGAGATAGAGAATAAATTGATGTGGTGTCTGTGGCGTCTTGCACTGTGATGGCACTAACTAGCCATTCACACTCCACTAATATTCAGATAAGGCACAATGTTATAATAATACAATAATTCCTGCTGTGATGCCATCCCTCCACTGTTATTACAGCATGTTCCATTAAAGCATGTCAGTGAGAGAAATACATAAACACAGGGTACTGACAGACCCCCTGTCTCACACATGAATGGAAGAATTATCCAACACCCTCCTGCCCTAACACATTCATTTTGAGAAGCAACTTTTGACATGTTGCACATGATATGCCATTTGAGAACTATTTCAACACATTTCTCTCTCTGAAAGGTTTCTGAGGTGACAGCTGGCCATCAGAGGACGCCATAAATTCTATCTATTCAATATACAGAAATACAGTAGATAGCATGTAAAATGCTAGTTTGTTACAGTGAATAAGATGGGGCCTGGTTGTTGGTTAATTCACTCAAAATAAGTGAAATAAGCAGGCTACTTTCTGAAGAACACCATGGCCCAAGATCACCCCATTATGTAGACTCACTGAGACATTTTCTGAGGTAATCCCTGTAATACCTTGACGACAATAGAGCAAACTGCATTTATAAAGGATACTGTATAATGGAATGGCTCTGAACCAGTTCAATCATTCAACCTTCAATCGCTTTGATATTACCGTTGGATGTTATTTAACTGATGTCAATAAAAGAATAGAAGGAATAATTAAAAGAATAAAAGTGTGTGTGTGTGTGTGTTTGTGTGTGTGTGTGTGTGTGTGTGTGCGTTCTGCTATTATTCTGTTTTTTACAGTGACCTTTTTACAGTGATTTTCAATAAAACCTAATCACTCCGCACTGTATTTGTCTAGCGTGCACACAAATCATATTCACAGAGGGTCCCCTTCATTTTCCATGGGTGAGACAGCCCATTTGTATTCTGGGTGCGACATCTTGAATCTGCATCCAAATGGGGAATGAAATATTTATGCTGCAAAATGATGGCACTCTTCATTGTCAATTTGCTTGAACATAAAAGTGCATTAGATGGTAGGTGCATTCCTTCCCAGGCAAGTCAGAACAGACTCAACCAATGAGGCATCCGACTCCCAGAGAATTAGAGAGAGAGAGGGGAGAGAGATAAGGAAATGGGGAGTATCAAGGCAGAAAGACAACCTCTGGGAGGCCTGAGGCAATAGAGCCTGCAGAAAGGGCCGACACCCAGGAATCTCAGCACAAAAACATTCAAATCATTGCAATTGTCAAAAGGCTCCAAAGCAAATGCCATGATGTAAAAAATGAAAGGCTCTTTTGTTTTATTATTCATAGGTGGGATTATTATTTGCTTTTGTTGTGCTGTAGATCTTTTCAGGTAGGGATGTAGAACAATATTCAATTTTTTGTTAATACAAGTTTACATACTACATACAGTATGGGGGCTTATGACACATACATGAATAAACAATCAGCATCTATGACAGTCTGATTCAACGTTTATGTAACATGTATGGCAATAGTTTGCAGATTTTTGAATTCATGTAACATAGTCCAATACAATTTCATTTTTGCAATAATTTGTAGTGGAAGACCAGAGTGTATTTACAATTGGGATAAACAAAAATAATGCATGAGCCATGAGAAAGAGTTTTGCACATGACACATTTTGGTGTTAATGGAAATAATGTCTTTCATTTGGAAGAATGATTCTTTTATATCATTCAAACTGAATGGTACGAATGCAAGGGGGTGCTGATAACCACTGTTAAGACGTGACCTATAGGGCAAAAATTGTATTGGTCCAGGGTACTTTTATTTTGAAAATTAAGTTGTTGCCATCTTTACTACATGCTGTGCACCAAAGCTGTTAGAAATGATGATTGTTCAAATATGAATCTGTCATGAAACATTATGTTAGAAACTGTACTTATTTTGACGCAACTGATTTCCTTCGTGGAGGTCGCTGGAATCATTGAAACAAGATACTGTACAAACTACAAAGGAAAATGTGAAGGTGAAAAGAATTATAGAGCATTATGCAGAATTATAAGTCAAGACTACTTTTTCACACTACCATATGCACTTACGAAATCAGCTTGCTGATATGGCATCTCGGAGGATTTATACAAGTCTATGTGCTGTGCACCTGAGGGAAGCTCACATTCCTCACAGTGACGTGTTGCAACGGAGCCTTCACTCTATTTGCTGCCTTCAGGGAGTCTAGCATTGAAAGACAGCACATCTTCATTCAACATATCTTTGTCTCTAAGGGTCAACGCTCACCCCAAAACATCAGACCCTGCTTGTTCTTTGCAGAAAAGAGGAGCAAGTTTTTAGACACCTCAGGACTGACTGCACTATTGACCAGCTTGTCAACTATGAAGTACTACTCCCAATGAGCCCAAAATTCAAGTCAAGCCTAAAACAAAAACAAAAACCTGTTGAACAACCTCTTCTAGACAAAGACAACACCCCAGAAACAGCATAATCCTTTGCCAGGGACTTTAAGGACACATCAGTTGAAGCATTTGATACACACTGATACAAACTGCCAGTAGCCATATAGTCTCGAATAGGAATATGTTTGAACATTTTAGGTAAGTGGCACAATTTTTTGAGGCAAGCCTTACTACAATGCAACATGGCCAATGCAACTATGCAATTCTCCGGTGAAGTCTTTGTTCCTGTGGTTAGTAAGAGAGACACAGGGGAGCCTCAGATCAGAGTGCTTTTAGAGGCTCGTTTTTCAGCTGTCACCTTCCAGTGCACCAAAAGATTAGCCCCATCAAGCCACACTGTCCAGAGCTATCTGGCCCACACAGAACACAGAAGCAAAACGCAGTCTGTCTCTGGAGAACAACAGCTCATAACTCAAAGATATTGGTGTCCTTGTCAATAAAATCACATATAAAGAAGATTGGGCTCAAATGAATGTGCTCCCAAGAGAAATATATTGTCAGGTGAGGCTTGGTGCAGCTAGACCTCAGGAATGTGCTGGTACTGTTCTTCCTCACCCATCCCCCTGGCCCTTCTATTGTGAGAGGTAGGAATGCTTTTCACAGAGTCACAGCCTTTTCACAGTGAGGGATGTTGGGTGTTGCCCCTTTTTCATCTAAGGCTGAAAGAACGCGATATACTTGCAGCTATAGAACAGAGGGGCAAAATTGCTTGCTAAAAAATAGACGAAATGTCTGTTGTGAGAAATGGGTTTTTGCCAGAAAAGAAAAAAGTTACACTACAGCATCCATGGCAATACAGTTAACTGTTTTGGTGAATTATTGTAATATATTTCCATGTGGGTTTGAATTATTCTAGGGATGAATACTGCCCAGAGGTAGAACAGTGAGCCATGTGACTAATTACAAGGACCAAAATTACTTTTCGGAAATGCTAGCAAATTATCTCTCAAATATTGCTGTGAGATTGATGTGAGAATGGGATGAGAGGGGGTCTGAAATGCAACAGAAATGCTCCAGCTTAATGAAGAATGTAGGATCATCTAGAGGATGAGAAACTCTCCAGCAAATTACAGTGCAGAAACTCATCAAATACTTTGATTGACCATGACAGCCTTGGAAATTTATAAAGGGCCCTGCAGCATAAATATTAGATAGAATCCCCTTGTTTCATGTTTGAAATTTTACCGTCTTTGGAATCTTCTTTCAACTCTAATGAAGGTGATAATATGTTATATAAGTGATCTAAAATTTGCTGATGATTATACTCATCTACTACTAGTTAATTTCCTTATTCTGGCAGTGTGACCAAGGTAGTTTTAGGAACACTACCTTCACGTTAATTTATATTTCAGTGTTTATTAGTCCTTTTGTCAAGTCTTGGCAATAAAACCACACCGCATTGCAGGGTGTGGCTGCTCTTCATTGCTGAAAAGGGGGTGGTCCAGCTCAGGTGCCAGTATCCCATTGGTTCCTGCAGTCCTCTAAAATACCAATACCTGAATCAGGTACAGAAAAAAGTCAGAGGGAAGAGGGATAGCGCCTTGTCAGTTGTGCCTTCAGCAACTCGTGAAGACTTTTTTAACCTTGAACATTGTCACTGTTTGATTTTCAATCTTGCATTTGCGTAGTCATTGGGGAATTAAAAGAGCAAAAAGGTGAGTGGTGCGTTTTAAGCAAGGTAAGACATTCATCCGCACACAGAAGAAGGATCTGAAACTCTAATCTAGTAAATGCTTCAGACAACAGGTTTGTCTATATTTAAAGCTATAGCATAACCTCCAGTCTGTTACAAATCTACTCCATCTGTTAAAATGATTGGTTCACTTGGAAGAATCATGCAGCATATGCCACTAACTTATACAATTTAGAGCAACACCCACAGAAGTTTTTGGGCGGAGGAGGGTGGGGGCTATGTGAAGTTGTGTGCAAGTCTGTGCATGTGTGTGTGAGAGGGAGAAAGGTATCAGTATCAAAAGCTTCTGTGCAGGTGTTGGGAGCAAGCAAAGTATTGAGTTGGTGTTATGTTTCCTCAGGAGGGGGACTCTGAGGCAGACAGATAGTGAGGCTGGCCATGGTGGCGGTGGCAGTAGCGGGCTCGTGCAGGGCTGTGGTGGGGTTGCATCAGTAATGACTAAACAGTCTCTCTGCTCAGGCCTGTGATAATGTGCCAGGGCCCAGGATTTCAACAGCACCTCGAAGCCCTGGAGCCAAAGAGCGGGGCAGGCCTGGTCTCGCTCAGGCTCAGATTCAAACTCTAACTCAAGTATAGGGAGAGGCCAGGTTCCAGTTCCTGCTCCAATCCTAGCCACCCCCTCACCCTCGAAGGCTTCCTCATAAATCATACAGTCCCTCACTCCCGCTCTACACCAGGTGCCAGGATCGGACTCCCTTCTGAAGCTTAACACTGAAAGTAAAGCTTAAGGCCTTCCATAATGTAAATTAGTGCATTCAGTGTTCCTGCAGAAAACACACAGGAGCTTATTTTGGTATATCGCTGTGGGACGAATGGGATGAATATCAAACTGGGATTGGAGTTGAACAAAGCGCTAACATTTCTACACTGTTTCTTATATTTCAGACAAGTTTTCGTCCCGTCTGCAAGAACATCCCATGTGTTCTATCCTTCATTCCACCGGAGTCTGTCTCTGTATTCAACCAGATTTCAGTGGTGTGAAGTGTAAGAGACATGGGGATACAGCGTCAAAATCTAACAGTAAGAACATCAGAAGTCACCCAAGTCAAAGCAGTAATGCGATTTGCTTCTACGCCCAATTTAATGGAAACTCTTATTTGAACAGGTTTACCACAACTTCCTACTGTATATGTGATGAGTGGAAGTTATTGCATAGAAAGATATTGTACTAAGCAACTCAGTGACTTGAATAAATGTTCTGACCTAGTGCCCTGTGTCTCATCTTTCTACAAGTGCAATATTCAATCATTACATAGAGCCATTACACCACCTACGCCCCAATACTGTGGTTCTCAAGCCTCGGAGCATGATTTTTTTATTAGCCAGCATGCAGAATTTGAGACTCAGCCCACACAAGCAACCTTTACAGTTCAGCCAATGAAGTTTATTATCAATTTAAAGCATGCCCTCACTCTAACCCACACCATAATGTCATTAAACATGCTTCTCCCTGCTCAAGAGATGCAGCTCAGCTATTCCCGACACAGTTATCTCCAGTAGTACACATCAAAAGTCAAAGTCCAACATAATCATCTCATGTCTGCTGCTATGAGTACTTTACTGTTGCAAATCTCCATTTTGCTGCAATTCCATTTTCAACCCACAATATGTGCATTGGACACAATTTGTAATTTCAGTGATAAAGGTTATATAAGTGTCTTTGTTGCGCAAAGTCTTTTTGACCAGTCCTGGTCTGCATAAAGCTTTTAAGTACAATAAATCAGAGCGTTGCATCTAGAGGTTTGTGAGTGTAGTCGTTTGCTCCTGGGGTCTGTTTTGTTTTTTGGTTCCCTCCAATCAATTCGCCTTTAGAGACCCTTTTAAATGTGAAACAATAATACCAAAGAGCAATGCAACATATTTTTGGCCCAAGGCTATGCTTGTTATAAGCTCTCATATAAACATAAATGCACCTCTCTTGCTCTTATTGGCATGGAATGGAATTTTTTTCCAATGGTCTCAAAAAGTATCTGAGGAACTAAACAATGACAGGCTTTCATGTGCACTGCTATTGAAGAGGCAGCAATACTACTCTTTTAGGCAACACAAAACACAATGAGGAGCAGGAGCACTGTGCACATTGATCTTGCAGTCTTAAAGAAGGGTTTAATCTGCAACAAGGGGGGGGGCCTCAAACCACAAACTCTACTGTATTACACAAAAATATGTTCACACACATTGATAAAGTAAATGATGATATGATGATATCCACATTACTGAAGGTTGGAGAGTTGAAGAAAATTGTTGTGATATGTAATCTCGGCTAACTTGCATTAAGCAGTAAATAAAACCAATACTCTACACTTTCACAAACATACCCCTGCTTGTCATATCATGTATGGACCGGGCCTGAAAAAATTAATGCTTTCATAAATAAATTATGAATTACATGAAAGCCTTTGTGCCTTGGCTGTTGTGAAGAACAAAGAATGCCAGCAAACAGTTCTATTGTTTATAATTAAATAAATTCTGGATCATTTGCGAGATTTGAAACTAAATGGCCAAGATTGTGTGCAGCGACCACTTGAGTGGATACCACTTCAGATGAGATGAAAGTCTGGGGACTTTTCCCCTTCCTCTTCTCCGTTCTGCTGAGTTCAAGCCTCGGAGACGACACAGGTGAGAGCAGCAGTTCCCACGGCAGCTAGCTTTACGTCATCAGCAAGCATGCTAATAGCAAGTAAACTGGAAAATAGTCTGAATTCGGCTGCCGTGTTCCCTGTTGTGAAATGTTGATTGTTCAGTTTCTATTTTTACAGCTGAGGAGGGTAATATGACAGTTTCACGCCACACAAGCAGCACTTGCTAATTGAGAGCACAGTCATGCTGCAGCACTGTTGTGTAGTATCAGCACTAAGCCTCATTAACTGGAATTTATACCTGAAGTGATATGGACCTTTACAGAGTATATGTCCTTGCCTGATAGTAAACAGGAGGTGTCAATACCAGTTATCGAAAGGGCAGCTGGCTAAACATCTGTTCTCACTGTAAAGAGCTGGGCTGGTCTGTTCTGGCCCTTCAGTGGCAGAAGACATCGGTGTCCATCAGTTGGAGCGTCTGGTGGAGCTGCTGACATCAAAGGAGTGTGAGGACCTCCTGTTGGCCCTCTCTCACCCAGAGGAGAACATCTTCCAGCACCTGGAGCGCCTGTCTCCAGACAACAACCAGCTAGACCTCAAGCCTCGAGTCAGGAGAGACGCCTCTGGTAGGCACTCACCTTCATCTGAAATACATCTCACCTTAGACCTTTGTCACTGTAGCCCACAGAAATCATAAATGTCTGCTAATGTCTGCATTATCCCAAGGAGTTACAACTAAATATTGAAGAAAGAAGAAAATATGAAGACCAAAATGTCCTGTTCAGTGATAGCAACAAACATACTGTGGTGTGTAAGGAGTCAGGAACTCGAATCAAATTGGAAGGAACTGCTCACGAGAGCCCACCAAGGAGTATGACCTGTCTGTTTCCCCCACGTCCGACTCAGCTTGGGGAGTTTCTGGCAGTGAGCTGACTGTCAGAGACCTGTCTGTCTGAGGGCCATATGTTTTGTGTTTACTAGATAGGGAAGCTCAGTGCCGGACAGCCCTGACAGACTGGCTGCTGAAGTACGGTGAGCAGACCTACTACGACAGGCTTTCCCGTGCCTTGCAGCATATCGGCAGAACAGACATTGCCGTTGGTGAGAAACAGAGAGAGGAGAGAGAGAGAGAGACTGTATTTCTGTAACAGTAAACTATTTTCACAGAGATATAGTTTAGTGTGGTGCTGTTAATGTAATGGGTTTCAAATTGAACCGGTTTATTTTCTATGTACAGTACAGTCTTGCTGACAGCAGCAAATCTCATGAGTAGACATTACAACAACAGTATGAATAGAGTCCCTTGAGAAAAGGGGAATTGGAGCAAAGCCCTCATTTGGGTATACTGTAGTTTATTTTAAGAATTGGTTTATTTCAATCAAAAAGGCCTCTTCAAGACTTTAACAACATTGTGTAATTGCTTCATTATTTTGAGATTCATTTTAATTGGAACTTCAAAAGTGCCATATTTTGCACACTGCCAGTCTCTGCCAGGCATGTGCTGTGGTCCAGTGTGTATGAAACTCACAGCCGAGTGTTGTTGGATAGAAGGAGGTGTAAATGATCTGACAGAGGACTCAGTGGAGCTGACACCAGCCTCAGAACAAACCATCTGCTACTGTCATCAGCAGCGTTGGAGTAAGAAAAGAGAAGATGGGGATGGGCAGGGATAATACACGGAGAGAGAGGGGGGGGCAGTGGTGGCAACTCTACAAAAGCTATTTATGCTTAGAGGGAAAACAGGTGTGTGGATGCAGAATGCAGCAATTATTGTACACTTGATTGCAGCTCTGAACAGATCTACTCTTACAGAACAACTTGACTGGTTCATTTTGTTGTATTTGGAATTGAAGGACAGCAGTGGTGCTGCTGCTGGAACTAATTATGTGTAGTGCAGATCTTCAGCAAGAAAACAACATTTAAATTCAAATTCACAACCATTCATACAATGCAATACAGAACATTCTTGGCATGTCAACTGACAGAGAACACTTCTAATAGCTCTGCTGCTTGTGTTTTCACAGAAGTGGGGAAGAACATCAACCAGGACAAAGCCCTGAGTCTCAAACGCTATGTTGAAGACTACCACAAATATGTCAGCTCTTTAAAGTTCCCATCAGTCCAACCAGACACAGAGAGCCACCACCATGGAGACCAGCAGGTCCGAAGAAGAAAAGGTATGATCATTTTGTAGTGTGCTATCCCAGGTGGCTAGTGTGCCACATCTGACAGTATTGATAGTATAGGAGATGGAGAACTATATCTTGATGCTTGTGGCCTTGTCTAACTTGAAAAGCCCAAATATCTTGCATCAGAAAACATGTTCTATTGATATCAGCAGTAGATATTTGGGTTATCCATCTGGAGACTGTCAGAATGACAAATGATATAATGTTTCACTGTACCCTACATCTATTAAGTGTTTAGATGAGACGGCAGATTAGATTTGGTGGCTGTGGGCATGCTTCCAACTCATTACTTCTCAGCATCAACACCCTCACTATACCAGGACTATTTGTTCCCAGGACACCCGCAAATTCAAAAATGTAATTATCACCTGTCAATTTATTTTTTTTACTACATTCTCCTAGGCGCTTCATTCAAGTTAAAACTTAAAGGTTAGAAAGAGAGACAGAAACAGGTGGCTCCTGTGATAATAATGCTCCCACAGTGCTGTGAGATGGTAGTGTGCCTGTCCTGTTCATGTGTGTGTGTGTGTGTGTGTGTCTGTGTGTGGTGTGTGTGTGTGTGTGTGTGCGTTGCGTGTTAGTAAGGGATCTGACATGGCGTGACCTCGATCTGATTGTGGAGCGGGCTCCTGTCCCTCCATACGAGAGGGGGATGCTGGATGTAACGTGGCCGCTGCTCTGTGGCTTCCTGCTGGGCTTCGGAGGAACCTTCCTCGTGGGCATCTCTATCCTCCTCTTCATCATCCACCTCTCCCATAGGGACCAGCTGAACCGTCTGCCCAGTGTGACCAGCAGATCCAGCCATGAGCTGGTTAAAGATTTAATGTCTGGACAGATGGCTTCTGGTAGGCCAGAGGTCAGGAGTCATAAAATAGCAGGTCAAGTTCTCTAGCTAGCCACAGAAATAAAACGATGACTTATTGATTTATTTAATACATTTACAGCAGGCATACATGAATAAAGGTAAAATCCATCTTTTTTGTGGTTACTCTGGTAACTTGCTTTGTCCATGACGACCAGCAGAGCCAAAACAACCGGTCAATATCGATTCCACCACAATACACCTGATTATGACAAAATATGACAAGAATAATGCCGTTTCAGATAAAGTCATTATCCATGCTGTGTTTTATTACACTGGTAAGCATTATTGCCTTGCCAGTGGGTAGTTGACTAGTGGTGTGACAGATGCGCTGGAACCCAGCCCTCACACCGAAGGTTGTTCCGGTGTTTCTGTGATAGTAATGTCACATAGTGCCTTTCCATTTCCCCTCCAAGTGACGGCAATGTGCCCATCTGGCGTTGAGGAACAACTAATTATCCAGCCTGGCGCCTGCTTCCCCCGGAGCCTGCCGATACCTCCACAGGCAATCCAAAAGACTAATAACAATGACAACGCTAGCAGACAATGGAACATTCGTGGTTGTGGTGGCAGCTTCTGGTGGGTGACAAAGTCCAGATAGAAAATATAGAGCTGTATTTTTGAAGGTGTGAAGTAGCAAGGATCGTTAGCAAGCTGAAATAACTCGATATGTGAAATGCTGCAGAGAAGAACCTTGCTGGGTCCAGAAACTGGCACCAGAAACAACAGAGAATAAACTAAAATCTCCATCTTAGAAGGTTCAAATTAAGCCTGTTGGACACGTGCATGCTTTAATTACGAATGAAAACTGCAGACGTTACATTTTGCTCATAACAAGGTAATTTTAACGTGAGACAAACACTTTCATAATAGCAAGACAGAAAATATCCTCACGGCACTGGAATATTTTCTGTCTTGTTCCCTGTTGTACCCCATCCCTACTTTCTTCTTCTTAACTGAACTAATTACTTCATTACACAAATCTGGCCTAATATGCTTCAGGAGGTAGACAGCTTGGATTAACAGTGGCACTAAGCAGCAATTACAGACAATTAGTTCATAAATCAACATTCAAACAAATTATAGCACCGAGCAAGTAGCGCTGAACGTGCAACACTCTACAAGGCCAAGAGGGCATGGACTTAATGAAAAGACTACTACCCTAAATAGACTAACACCAGATGCTGTAGGTGCTTCATCTCCAATATTAATACATTTTTTTTCATTTTCTTGATCAGTGTTTGGATAAGAAACAATAATCAAATGTAAATATATGTTATCTTTTTCAAAATCACCAAGATTTTGAGTTGAATAACAAATAGTAGTGACATGTGGTGTTTCGCCTTCATAGCAACACGTCCCAGGTGGCACGGTAGAACTCTTCATGACAAAACTTCTTCTCTGCTTCAGTTTTCCCCTGCTGGCTGTTAGGATCCTGCAGGTGCAGACTATGACAGGTTCACCTGCTGTGGGCTCACCTGTGTTTCTGAAACCAGTGGAGAGGAAAGCCAGAGTACTGTATGCCCGAATGACTCACAGAAACAACATGCCACATGGGGCCTGCATCATAGTAGTGACACTCCATAGTATAACCAAGGTCCCACCAGGAAGCTGATCTTAGTTGGATGAAGAGAACTGTGCCTGCAGCTTGCTGGGGCACACTGCATAACTTTAGAGATATACTTTGCACAATTTCATGTTCCACAAAGGTAGAGCTTGGTCACGTCTTCGTCTGGCATCTGGTGCCTTTAGATGCATTTCATTTACACGAGTCTGAGCACCAGAATAGGCCAACCTTCATTTCTAGCCATTCTCATGCAAAAGGGATGAAGCAATCACAGACGTCATGGATGAATAGAAAAGAATCTGACACGAAATTGACATTTACAGCCAAGGCGCAGCCAACGGTTGAGGTGACGCTTTCCAGGCACAGCCATTCTCATGTAAAATAGGGCTTCATTCTTTTGATTCTCGTGGATTCTTTTGGTTATTTAATAGTTTGGGGAGCAGCAGCTTATCAAACTGGATTCTCCGAGGAGAGCACATCTGTCTCTTGTCATTGGCTCAGCTCAGCATAAGGAGTCAAGTGTTTGTCTGGATGAAAATGTAGATGGACGGGATGTGATGCGTGCCAAGGGGACGTTCAGACAGAGGGGCTGTGTCCTTGACGTGCTGAGGCTGAGCGTTCTGCACCAGGGCCTCTGGGGTGTGCTTAGTGTCACTAAAGGCTTTAACTTCCCTCTCCCCCCATTTGCATCTTCATTCATCCGCGGGGCCACGGAGGTGCCGCAGTCCCCGCTCAACCATCATTCTCCCTTTGCTCAATATATATGGATCACAGGAAACAAGATCACAACACCAGCTCTTTTAAAGTCATACTTTTTTAATCGCCTCAGCTCTAGCTTTCACAACTTTGTCTTTCATGGTTTCCTTGGGGAATCTGAGACTTCTTCAAAAGTTTTTATTGCTGAGCCGACAAGAGCAGCGCCACGGGTTTACAGATAAAGCCACAGTGCCATCCTGTGGTTCTGAGAAGTCATTACAGTAGACAGAGGCGGTACGCAATCCTTGAGTAATCCTATTTTTTGAATATTTTTATTGAGTATTACTCCTACTTATGATTTTAAAAGTATTATTTATTTATATAATTTTTTTAATCTGTCAATTAGTGAGTACAGCTATCATTTATGGTAAAGTACAATTAATCTGGATTTAACCTGTCACAATCATATAGTCAAATAGTAGCTAAAAAAATAACCTTGGGCTTATGAAAAAATCATCTTTAGGGAGGGAGTAATGGTGGAATATGCACAAAAACATGATGATTTCTACTTTAGAGTACTTTTGTGAGCTAGTTTTAGACTTTATACTCAAATAATTTACTCAAATACTCCAAACTGAGTAAAATTTAGGGAACATAATAGTACTCTATAATAGCAAAATTCAGTACCGTTTCTACCTCTAACAGCAGCTGTGGAGAAGCAGTTACATCATGAAGCTTTGCAGTTGTAGCCAATTAAAATGGGGTGCTGGGGTAGATAGTCATAATGTGGTGCAGTCAGTGTAGTTTGACAGCTGTTTTTAGAAAGCAGGCACACTGTATCATTAGCCAGTACTGTTGTCTCAGTAATGAGAAAATGCCTCATAGCTTGAACATGTTAAATGGCTGAAACTGTAAGTGTAATGTCTTGTGTACCAGCTCGTGCGTGTAACTGTGCAATAAAGGAAACAGCCATTGCAATGTAAATCTGTCTTTATATATGGATAATTCAGTTCAGTTCAAATTACAAACCCCTTCTTAAAAAAATAATATAAAAAAAAACTTCACATATCAATCTTACATATTAGAATTATCTAGCTTCAATGCAATAATCACATCAAACAGATCAAATCATCAATGTTTAGGTCACTTTCTATTACAGGGTATAAATACTTTTAAATTTAAAGCAAGTCGTTAAATATTGTTGTGATATCTTCAATGTTTTTATTTCAATTAAACATGATGAATTTGAGATATAATAATAAATTATTAATATCATATTTTTTAATGACTGCTGCCCCTTACTTTGATATCATAGGCAGGCAGGGAAAATGGTAGGCGGAAATTGTCATCAATAATTACAGTAATGCTTCTTGTCATCATTCACCAAGAGTTCTACAAATGTGAATCTGTTTTCAATAGAAAGTCATGAACATTTTGTCTTTTCTTTCTCAAACTAAATCTACCGAAGTCAGGGTATAGAAGGTTAGCGACAATGATATTCTTCATCATTTGTTACAGGACTGATGAAAAAGTTACCAATTAAATGAATGAGAAATGATCACATTTTAAGAAAAGACTAGCTAACTTATAGCTGTTAGCACTAAAGAAACAGCTTTCAGAATCAAGCAAAGACATGATTAAATTATACAGCGGAAATAAATGTAACATAGTAACATACTGTCCATCACAATAAATCACACATATTTCATGCTCAAAACCTGTAATCACATGTTTGCGCCCTCTGATTTCACTGGAATCCAATGGTTAATTTTTCTCATCCACAAAACTTAATGAATCCCCAACAGCTGTTAAATTCCCCCGATGAGACAGAGGTACAAACAAAAAAGAGTGTTGGGCTTTGGTTAATGGCTACCTGGCCTGTCTGTTTATTGAGATAAAAGGGTTTCCTCTTCTGACAGGTGTGCCTTCTCTGTAGCTGAGGTAAGCAGGGCTTCTCATGAGATACAAGACACGAGACAAGGACAACCAGAACCAAACTGGTTTCAATCACATTTCCAGTTAACCCCACTGAATTTCCAATCCCATGGGTCAGTTTCAACCCATCAAAAGGTGAACTATCTGTTACGGTACAGCTGGTCATGAGCAACAGACAAGTTAGATTTACATTTCAATCAAAAATGCAGTGAAATAAAGCAACATTACTTTGTCCAAATGTTACTTATTTAGACATGTGACAAGGCAGTGATACCCCATGAATGAACAACACCCTGTTTCAACACCAAATGAAGAAAAGAAGAAGAAATAGATTTTTCTTATTTATAACATGTACATTATATTATTGTATTATGAAGTGCTGAGATTTATATTTAAAGTGGGTTGTCTCAGTCATGATTCACTTGTTTAGTATTGTATATATAACTTTTATATAGAGCTGATTGGAAAGATTATGTGTAAATGTTTTTGTCAATGATAGTTGATGAAATTTTGTACATTACATTGTGTGTGTGTGTGTGTGTGTGTATCACACATGATGATTAATCCTGAGCTTGGCCCAGTTCTTGAAACAGGTTTTAGAAACAAGCACAAGCCATGTTTGAGCGTCTAGAAATGTCTGTCAAGCAGAGTCAGCTGAGATCACTAACCACACGAGCATTGCTGAAATTGGCTGCCTGCATTCAATTGCATTTCTCCCTACCAGAAGGATAAAGAAAGAGAAAAAACCCAAACAACACTGAGTGGAGATTACTTCCGAAGCCATCTTTAACCAAAATCACAACATTTTCATCCAAAGAAAGAAAATCTTTCTTCCTATGATTTCAACCACTCACACAGATGGCTAGTGATATATTACTAACTGGTCTTAGCTCCTGCCACTGCACCAGCCTGCTTCAGTATATAGCATTTACTTTATTTATATTCATCTTGGCCCACTGACTTCACCATGCATGATTCATGATATTAATGAAGTAATTGAGCAAAAGTTATTGAATTAAAGGCATGTAATAACACACAACACGTTGCATTATGTGACTTCCTCCCATGCTGTAGCGTTGTAATGAGTTCCCTTAGCGTTGCACACTGTGTTGTTTTGAATTGTCTACTCTAATTTCCCCACTGATACTGAACGGCTCAGTTAGGAGCCAGTATCTGCAGTCATCAGACTGGGGTTTTATCTAATAAGAAGGCAGGAGAGCATACAGTACCTGCCGCTCTGTTTAATGACTTGATGGGGTGATAAAATGTTGCATTGATGACACTCACATCAGTCCCGCTACATATCTGCCCTACGTGATAGCCGCAAATCAATCTTTGCCTTGATGGCATGTTTACTCACTTCATCAGAGTGATCCGGAAGGTCAAATTAACTGCTTATCAGTCTCGTGGATTTGTTTTCCAGTGCTTCATTACTTATCCTCTAGTCCCAGGGTTAGATTCATGTTATACTCTATGAACCTGCAATTAATTATTCCCTTCACACAAAATATTTCACAGCAGATAAGAGCAGTTATCCTGGAGGCCGCGCTTTAGCCTGCGGGTTTTTCTGCAGCCTCAGTTTCAAACTCTGCTGTTTGTAATCCATCGGAATAGTTTGCCATATCATGATTATTCCATAAAGGTCAGTCTCTCTCTGAAATAATTAACATTGTGATTACAGTTCATGGAGTAATTCTACAGTGAAGCCAAAGAATTCATTACACCTACTGGTAATAAAAGTGAAAAACAATGCCAAGCAGGTTCAGTTGTATTTAACATCAAACATGGGGTGGTGGCTTAATTTATCTTTAAATTATTAACCATCCTCCACTCAGAGGCAGACTCAATAATTGTAATGCCTTAATTAATCACCAGAGAGTGCTCCATTGTTGGTGCTTTTAATTGCTGTTGGACTATTGGAACAATATGCAACATTAATTAATATCAGTGGTCAGATTTGCCCTCAGCAACACTGTAAACGAATCCTGTCCAAAGGCGATAGTTTGCTGAAACTGCACAATCAAGATTTATGATCCCCTGGCTGCAAAACCGGTTTGTTAATGAAGCAGAATAGATCACACGCCTGGAAAATGCAGATGCAAAGTACCAACTGCTGTCGCTTGATCAATGTCAAACAGCCGTTATTTCAATTTCCAGAAGTGGTGTGGGATGCTCTGTCATCCTCAGTCCCTGAGATGTGTTTCTAGTGTTTCTAAAGTCAGGTCTTACAAACCCACAACCCATTTGGGCAGCAGCCTCTTCACGAAGTCTCTCCTCCTGGCTTGTTATTGAAACGCTCCGAATTTGAAGCTCGGTTCTAAAAGGTCAGGGCTGAATATTTTCCCGGGGAGCGCTCTTCATGAAAACAGGCAAGCGCTAAACGACGAGGTCCCACAACTCAACAAGGAGATACCCTCTGACACCATGCAATTAGCCTCAATAGTGTGAAACCACTGGGCGTGTAAACAAATTTAATACATAAATCTTTCTGCCTCAAATTTCCAAAAGGGACCTTGTTAATTAAACCACCGTGGTCAATGAATGTGCAACGAGTGTAAAATTAATTTCTTAGTGAACTTGCAATTACAGGGATTGAGAACCTACAGTCCATTATGGTAGTATCTCATTTGAAAATGGATTTAGTGAGAAACATTTCATAATTCAATGCCATCATTTGACCCCCACTTTTTTCTGCCTATAGCATCACTGATAAGGGATAATTATATGGCACAATAACAGGAAGGTAAAGTAGGCCTACATGTTTATATGTTAAGTTTGCATGAGTGAAACAAGCAAAGCATCACTTTTAATGTGTAACATTCAAGCACTGAAAAAGAAAAGAAAAGAGAACTGAGCTTTCCATTAAATGTCAAATGCTTTATAACCGCATGACAACCTGAACTCCGATTACAGAGTCAGGATATTTCTCCGGTTCACACCTATAGACATGAGATGCACCAGGCACAGGGCTGCTGTACGAAATCAGTGAGGGGCAAAAGAAAGAAAGGAGAAAAGCTGCAGGCGTTAAAAAGAAATGCAGTAAGAGGCGCGAGACTTTGCCAGAGCTCCACATTGAAGCTGATGGCCATAGAAGCCTTGTAATCACTTGTGGTGCCAATTTGCTCCTGAGAAGAGGGACAGCAGAGGAGCAGATGTGCGCCAGAATATTTTAGGATGATTTCTTAATAGCGTCACAAATCCACTAATGCATCACAGGCATACCAAGAGCACCATCAGCCTGCCGGAATAGAAAGAGATAATGGTGATGGGTAAAACAGAGGTTGCAAGACAACAAAGCGATGTGAAAGTGCTGATGCTACGTATTCCTCCCCTCGTTCCCGTCTGGCCTTTCCCAGAGTCTCGTCTCCACAGGGACTAGCCGGACTGCTCAGCTGGCTACACCTCACAGCTGTGGCCAAACACACTCTCCGTTAATTACAGGACCACTGTCTCCTTGTCTGCGCAGTCAGCAGGTTCACTCAACAGCTATTGTGAGGGCTGGGCAAACTGCCTCAGAGTTCCCCTTATTATCTGCTGATGGGTTACTTGTTGGGCTCTCTTGTGCTGTGATACACTGCCCCCTGTCGGTGCAGTTAAGTACTGGTTACCATGCCCAACCACAAGGTAGCACGTTTTATTAGGATGAATAATAGGCTGACATCAGTAAAAAGATACATGTTCAAGCTCGGAAACAATTTCGGCAACAGTACATTTCTGTAAATTATGATTGCAGTTACAGTTTTGTGAATTATTTTCAATGCATCCAGTCCTCTTCAGCACATTCCTCCGGTTCATCTTCATTGCAACACTAGGTGCTCAAAACATTTCCTGTAAGAGTAAAATAATTCTTAGATATAGAATGATGGTTTCATGATGAATCCAAAAAAGTAGGCAACACTGTCATTTTGTATCAGCTTGAACAGAACATAGTCGAGTATACCTGCTCCAGATCCTTCTCCTCGTTAATGTTAAAGGCAAGTTCCTGCCTTTCCATCTCTGCCTGTAATGAGAGAAGATAGATGGAGAGTAAACACATTAAATGTCAAGCCAGCATGCATAAGGTTAGGTTTGTGGAGCAACACATTATTGCAGTAATCTGATTGCAAACTGGTAACTATAACGCGTTACAGCTGCTGTAAAAACATCAGAATGTGATATTATAGACACATCATTTCACCTCATGAAATAATGACGATGGTTGTAGATAATAATCTGTTGTGTAACTGCATGTTTCATGGATTTTAGAGGCAAAGTCAGCTAAAGGTAACGTAACTGAAAGTGATCAGATCCCAGTGGAATAAAATTACTGACTGCAAATTTACCGTCATCAACATAAGTAATTGATTGTATTTTGAAAATAACCAGGTTTAATGACAGTTACTTTTCAACTCAACGAGTATCAGCAAAGTTGTCTATAATGACTTTATTTATTGATTTATTTTACTTTATTTGAAACCTGTGCATAGACTGATTCAAAATAAAGATAATAATTAAGAAATACATTTTGCAAACAGTTGACCAACAACTAACAGTATTTTTTCATTACACATTTCCTCCCTATACACCACTGTGTTATGCACTTTGTCCCACTTACTAATTTCTAGTCCTATTAAAGACAATATTTCTCCCCTCACCTGCCCCCAAAAGTTGGCCATGAATCATCAGGCATTGAGAGACAGAGGCAAAAAGTCAGAACCAACACACACCATACAGTATGCAGTATGACTTGCGGCATGTGTGATATTTCTGTTTAGCATTGTTGACCCAGATAAGGTGACAAAAGGTAGGCTAAAAAGAGGAATGTATCAGTCAGAAAACAAATCTCAGTTTCCTCTATGTCTTAATCTCTCTTTCCCTCCCTAACCTTTGAACCCTTAAATAACAGATATTGTGTATGTGATGTTATGTAAAGGATTCCTATGATAAGGTACTATACAGGTGGGCCTACCTGTGGGGAGAGTCCCCTGCCTCCAGACGTCTGCTGGGCAAAGAGGATGGCATCGTGGACAGAGAGGAAGAGGTGGCTGCGAGCGATACTGCCGTCATCAAACACCCCTCCCACCTGCAGCTCCTCATACACCTGAGCTGCAGGGATCAGGACGACAAACATCATGCGTGCACATCATAGTGGCTAACAATGACTTTTCTAATTCTTCGATTAAATTTGGAGAGAAATTAAAACAAAAGTCTATTTGGCAATGGCTTCACTTAACTAGCAAGGAAACAAGCTGCAAACGTCATGTTGGAGCTCCAACCACCTCAGTCTTCTTCTAGTTCTAAAGGCCTGGGGCTTTGAATGTGTTACGTAGGCAAGCAGGCACAGGCAAATGTTTGTAAATTACTGAAACACCAACCTGCAACTGTACTCTCTTCCACCCAGTGTCCTTCACAGACTAAAGTGACTCAACATTGTATCAACAACAGGGTCTCTAACACCATGACAACTGCGACTCCAGAGCCAATTAAGTTTGAAAGATTTTACCTTGAACGTTAGCCAGGTATAGTTTAATCCCCAGCATCCCATAGCTTGAGTTCATCTGTGTGGGGAAACAAAAGAGAAGAGATTGTACACCCAACTATGAATGCATACACCTATATATAATACATATTCCCCATATGGTAGTACTACAAACAAGCTGACCTTAGTGAGTACTTTGATGCCCATTAGGTCTATGAAGCAGACCCCTGCCAGGTCTAGGATGAGGGTGTGGAAGGGCATGGGTTGGGACTCCAGTGTGACAACAGAGGGACTGGGTAGCTCTTGGTCGGGTACCTGCTCGCTTAGCTCAATGTCACTACAGTGGAAGTTGACATAGCTGGTGGGCGGCTCAGGTTTGTTGGCACTGCCATCGCTCATATCAAAGTCATTCTGTAGTTCAAGCTGTGATATGGTCTGGATTTTGAGGAGATACATACAGTAGTCGCACAGAAAAGGTCATGGGTTATAATTCACAAATAACTAGTGTATTTCCAGGCCTTTGGGATGGGGCTGTGAAATATAGACAGCAGAAATATTATATTAGAAAGAAGTTTTTTGCATTTGTTTGTCGCAGTTTGCAGTTAATGTGCGTATCACGTGGAACATACATAGCCATGGTGCCTCTACAGGTGCCTAGACTACTATATGTATGTCCTGCACTGCACAGTCTCTGTTTTGTCATGTCCCACCTGAGACTTCATGTTGACCAGCGAGCTGGGTTTCCTCCTTCTTGTCTCCTTGTCCTTCTTCTCCTCTTTCTCTTTTTCCTTCTGTTGTTTCTTTAAGAACTTCTGCCTGGCCAGGATAAGTTTGCCAGGGTCCAGCCCGGTCTAGACACAAACATTCATGGGTAAACACTCACACACAACATGAATACATTCATTCAAACGTGGCTGACCTTGGGTGGCAGTGAAAGAGGTCATTCGTTCACTGTACCTTTTTGATGACCTTCCGCCGAAACATTTCAGCATTGGCAAAATAGAGTGGAGAGCAATAATTTACTATTTTCACACCCTTTATAGATGTTACCTGTGAAGGCCAAACAAAATGATGAGACACAATTCGTTTTAAAGTGTGTGTCACGACAAGAAGACAAAGGGATTCTCAATACCTTACTGTACACCTTGGGGTTTTTGTAGATATCTGTATCCATGATCTGAACCATTGCTGAACCATTGCGACTATCAGGAACACATAATATTATCATGTGTCACACATTAATATATACTTTGTCATTGAATTGTCAGTCCTTTCATTTCACACAATGAGAATTACACAGAATTCACTCACAATTGTGTCTTGAATATCACCACCAGGATGGAGAAGCCCACTCCGATGGCGACTCCGTAAGGCAGGCTAAGAAAGAACGTGGCCAAGAATGACACGACCCACACACACTGGACAAGAGAAAGGACAGTAGAATAAGAAGAAAGATTACATTGTTACACTGCAATGCTGCATTTGAGGCATGGCTATAACTTACACAGTCCAATTTGCTCTTCTTCCACAAGTAATAGGGGTCAGAGAGCTGTAGGAGGGTGTTCTTCAGGTTGACTGCAATCAGGGCTCCAAGCACCGACTGGGAAAACAGTGCCAATAATACTCGACTTACTGATCATGCCAAGATGTTCGTTTTACTACTTTATCATTTTTGAAGGCATTCTTACACAGCTCGATTACACAGCGTCTACCTACTTTTGGTAGCGGTTTCAAGAAGGCTCCCAAGGCTAGCATGGTAACCATTACGACCAGCATCACACACAGACTGGCAAACTATGAGAAGGGGAAGCAGCAGTGACTGGTTTGTGGTATTACTTTGTTGCAGACCATGCTTTGTTTCTTCATAAGCCTGCTTCCTAGGCTTGGCCAGAATTACAGTTGCAGTACCTCCGAGTGGTAGCACACTACCCACCTGTGATGTTCCCCCAGCGCTGTCGACAGCCAACGTTACAGACAGGGCACAGCAGATGACATGGATCTTAAAGAAGGACCCGAGGAAGTTGCTGCAGCCGAGAGCCAACATCTCCTGTAAAGGAACATGCATATTTACAAAAGAGCGTAAGATACAAGTTTTCTACAGGAGTGACTAAAAGAGATGCTGTTTTTCTACCTGGTTGGGATCCACATCGTAGCCATGCTTGGCTGCCAGTGTCCTGCCCATAGCCAGGTTGATGACATACCCCACTATTGCTAGGGAGAAGGCTGTGCTCAACATGTCGTCCCACTCACTCACCGTCGGCAGGATTGGTGCTGGGAATCTATGGGATGGAAATAGGAAACGCATCTAAAAAAGGGATAGTGAAATGGATTGCATGGCAAATTCACAACCACTGATTCTGTGTGTGCTTTACCCCAAAGGAATTTCTCCCACTATGTCCATATGATAAATCTCAGGCAGATGCAGAGGGCCTGAGATTGCTGTGGCCACCACCACCTGTGCAGAACGGGAAAAGGGATCAGCCATCTCTACCAACCTTAAAATGTACATGTTAGGGTTTACAAATTAGCTGACAAATTCACATCAAATGAGGCAAAAATGAATGCATTGCACGTATAGTCTCTTCAGAGAAATGGCTGTGAAGCCTGAACTACTTACAATGATGATCTCCATAGGAATGGGGAAGGGCAGCTTGTGGCGGTAGTGTGCACTCAGCTCCTTCACCACAATCAGAACTACACTGCTGACCAGAGCAAATACTAACGAGGCTATGTTGGTATCAGGCAGGCCACAAAAGATATCTATGAGAGTCTGAGACAAAGAGATCATCTCACATGGCTGGAAAATGACAGGATGTTGTAATAAAAGTCATATTATGAAAGTATTTTACTTTACAGGCACAGAAACCCAGACTTGTGACGTGTGTCATTAACTCTCTGATCACAATATGAAAGTGTCACTTACATATATAATGGCCAGGGGACCGCTGTATGGTGGCACTTTAATACCGAAGATGTACTTCAGCACTGAGATGAGGATCTGTAATCCTGCTGCAGTCATGAAGCCTCTGACGAAGGATTCTGACAGGTAGATGGCCACAAAGCCAAACTGCATCATGCCCAGGCCCATCTGCACAGATAGAAATTGTTCTCAGTAACATCACAAAATGTCACAAACTTATTAGATTGTTTCTCACATTTCTTTCACTCCCAGTTTCTTCTGCCAAGTATGTTTAACTTTTGTTTTTCATTTAAAAAAGGGAAAAGAAACGACATAAAGACCCAGCTTTCTATGGTGCCAGTACCTGTATGATTGCTGTGAGGCAGGCCAGGGTTCCAGATATGCCCAGCCGAACCTCATTCATCCTGTCTGTGTCCACTACTGTAGCATTAAGAGTAGCATTGAAATGACTGAAGTCAGACTCCGGGGCTAGCCTGAGACACACCATTCCCACCATAATGCTGAGAACAGCAAAGGTACCTGGACAAAGAGAGCAGTGTGTCACATCTATTTTCCTTCAGAGTCAAGCAGAGTGCAGTTGATCTGCACTGTGCAGGTCTAGTAACTAATCACTGTCATAATATGAAATGGGTATAGATAAATCATTCAGATTTACCCGGGACCATCTGGTGAGCAGTGCCCATGAAGAAGTAAGGGATGAGGGGGAAGAAAGAGGAATAGAGACCATTGACAGGAGGGAGGTTTGCCAGTAGGGCAAACGCCATGCCTGGAAAGAATGGAAAACCTTTTTAGCTGTCAAATAAATCATGAAGACAGAAGAACGGAGGGTGTTACACGAATGTATCAGAGATAGAACAGAGAGTCTGACCCTGGGGAACCTGAATGGTGCCTGCGCTGACCCCGCTGATGACATCACACAGCAGGTTTTCCTTCACTTTGTACTTGGGCAGCCAGCTCAGCACAGGCAGGTGTCTGTACAGCAAGCCCTTCAGTCTGGTTCCAGAGCATCTGACAGCAACAAACAGTCAATTCTCAGTACCAGCTCAGGAAACAGGAGAAAATCTTTGAGAAGACTTAGGTTCACCAGCTGTTACTTGAAAAAGTCTGAAACGCATGTCCAAACTTTGGATTGTGTCATCAAAGATACACAGCAACTAGGCCCCTCCAGTGTTTGATTACAATACAAAGCTTGTCAGAGGGAGAGTTTGCGTGATAAGAAAACATGTACTTGATGTTGACTCTGCGGCTGGATTGCGATTCTTTACCTGAATAGTTTCTTCACTTTCTCTCCAATGGGGAACTGTCGATTCTTCTTGTCAAACTCTCTATCAAAGTCTGGGAGGTTATATGCAGGCCTGTCGATCACGTAACGTGGGTGCTCCGGGTGCATGGCTGCAGCCTGTCAGGAAACATTTAACCTCATAAAGAATGGCCTATTATATACAGTATCCTCAAGGTGCAATTTACTGTTATATTTCTATCTTTAGAAGTCATTTAGTCGAGTCTTACAAATCTTTCTAGGTTTTCCTTAAAACTAGTAAAATATCTAAGAGGGTGAAATAATTTCACTTGCTTCCGATGCAGGTTCACTTGTTTTGAAAATGTTCCTGAAACAACTTCTATCTTGAAATGAGGCCGATCGCTCCACTAGTATCACTTCATTCAAGAAAATTTGATAAGTTTTTTCACTTGTTTTAACAAAAAAAAAAAAAGATTTGAAGAATGAATACGAGGCTTTATGATTTGTTAAGAAGGATACTTTTTGGAGTGCACATACAGGATTGAAGTCTTAATACATCCAAGGGGCATACTTCAAAAGCGTTGCCTAATCTAACCTTGAAGGAGCAGCCAACAAGTCAGTGAAGTGTTAATATATTTGATCAACACCAAGTAAATAAAAGCATACGCACAAGTTCACCCTGACCTCAATAATCTTACCGGTGTCATATTTGAATGGTAATACAATTATATTTTTAGTGATGAGGTTAACTAGACTTTGAAATAGAAAAAATGTTTAAAATAAAGTTTACAAAGGGAATCTATCAAGGATTTGGTTAAAACAAAAAGCATAATATGTTAGGATAAATGCTCCTGAGCTTGTTAGATTACTGGACTATCAGTTCTTAGAAAGTTTGTTTCATTAGTTTCAGAACTAATGAAAAAACCAGGAGACGTAGTTGTTAGTGAGAGTAAGTTTAAGACAGCTTCACACCTTTAAATAAGCAGATCACCGGCTGAGAATACAAACTATTTACAATGGGTTAGTCAAGTAAAAAACATTTGTCCAGTAAGGTTTGCCTACTTATGAAACTGTACTTCTGGCAGACTGACATTACTGATTTCTTATTGAAATAGTGTCACTGATATGAAAAAATATCAATGTTTGGGAAAACCTGAATTGCAGTTTATGAGACCACCATCACAAATCATACAGACCCCAAAACCAGAATTTTCTGTTAAGAAAGTTATAATTCTGCATTAGATTATAATGTTGGCAATCTCTCCTCTATTAATAACACAGTAGAAGTCTGAAAAAACACAGTGCTGTACCTTACAGTTGAAGTAAAAGGTCTGGTGGCATTTGGCTCAGGTATGACTATTGCCCACTCGTTTGAACCAGCGGTGTTGATTATTTATCTTTCCTGCAAGTCACACTTAGGACCCTCTACACCTTCTGGGCGGAGCTTAAGATGACAAGCTTTGGCCCAACTAGCCTTAGAGGGAAATTCAGCTGTATCATTTTTATAAGAATGGTTGACTTGTTACGGTGCTATTCTACCTTACAACTGAGACACTATGAAAAGACATTGTGAAATTAACAATATATGCATGTTTAATGGGTTTCAATCGCTTTACAGCATCCTCTCTTTCATTCTCTCATTCTCTCTCAACAAAAACAACTGTACATGGTAAAAGGTAGACATCAGCTAAGGTAGGAACAATGACTTAAAAAAAGACTAGTCCTACTTGACTTACACAAAACACTATCAACCTCTGCAAAAATAAATGGAACATACAGCATTCATCAACATTAAAAAGGGTAAAATAGAGACGACGATATGGAACACATGAATATTTTTCATTGTATCAAGACTTATCGAGATTGTATCTTTTGGGTTTGTGGAGAAAATGGCAGCAATGAGTGTGCAAAACAAAGGCAGCAATATCAAAATCTAAAGTGCAATCATTTATCAAATCCATTGGTGTTTTCACTGAAGTCAAAATGTAAACGGGGCTCTAGCAGAAAAAGAAAGTCTCCCCCAGGTGGATCAAAAGATGAATAGCAGTGATGAATGACAATTCAACAAATCAGTCCTGAGAGGAAAGCCATACACTTTAGTGAGAAATAAAGTACAATTTCCCCTTTAAATCAAATTCTTATACTTTTTCTATATGGTTGGTTAGAGTATTCAAGATATGATGAACTAATCTCTCCCAAAAGGTTTTAAATCAAAGTGTAAATATTCTGATGTGTGATTTCATTGCAAAAAAACATTCTGCAGGGCTGCTATACAACGAAGGGAGCGACCAGAGTGACGAGTGGACACCAGGACAAGCGGACCCAGGGTGACTGTCTGGGGAAATGGGCACATACTATGATTCAGAAATGCTACTATGAAAAAAGTTCATTTGGGTGTACGAGCTCAAAATACACACACTCCTCAATGTCCCATTCAACATCAAACGAGTATTAGCAGAGTGTTTCCTGGTTCCTGGTCACAGGTTTTAGTTTTGGTTCTCTGGATTTTACCTTTGAGAAACTTTTCATATTGAACAAATGTTTAGTGAACTGTCCCAGATCATAGGAAGAACATTGTGTTTTGGATGAGATTTCTTTTTAAATATTAAAAACATTCTTCCAAAGGTAATATTCCTCTCACAAACCACCAATGTCACTTCACAAATAGCCTTGAGCAATACTGTCATTCCGGCAAAGCAGTTCCCAAGCAGCAGTTTAAAGGTATGAGTACTGATAGGAATAAATTGGGTGGCTATTAAAAGTGGCAGAACAGGTTACAAAACAAATACAGGGCTTGTTAAGCAAGTGCAACTCCATGTGGTAAAGGTCAGATGACTTTTAATCTAGCCTTGTCTGCTTTTACTCCTCTTTGTAACAAAAGCTCTTTGACCAGCTCCTTCTGGTGCCCCAAACCCCTCAAAGTCCATCCCAGTCTGTAAAACCAGTACAGACTAGAAATCGCTGAGGATACTGATGTCTGCAAACTCCTGGCGGTATCTATATGAGTACAAGGCCAAGAGGAAGGACCATTTGAGAGTCAGGAAGCTCCACACACAGGAGAGGTAGAGGCTCCTCGGGTCAGTTGGAGCTGTGGGACAGAGAGGTGGGATCAAACCTTTCGACAGGGCAACCAAACTCTCCTCACTGCCAAAACAACATTCACAATTGATATGATACAGAAATGTGTATATTGGAAACTATGAACAGTAGAGGGAGCATTACATTGCTTCTGTGTGATGGCTAGAGTGAGGAAGGTGATGAAGGCGGCCACCGCCAAAAGGCAGAAGAGCGTCCCAACAGCAATGAAGAACTTGAGGCCTTTGAGCCAGGTACGCCAGTAGTCCTGTAGGTACATGATGTGTGTAACAAGGGCCCAGAGCGCCAACACGCCTGTTAGGAGAGAAGAACACAAACACTTTCAGTCTTACATTAAAGAAGGTAACAGTCCTTCACTTTATGGAGGGCTGTCATTCCCAAGCTTTGAGTATGGCAGAGTTAAAGGCCTAAAAGTGGTGCAGAGGAAGGACATGAGGTATAAATACTAGTGCATATAGAAGTGTGACCTACGTTTGGTTCGTAGTACCCACCAAGCATTGCTCAATTAAACATGGTGCGCTGTGAAGATGTCAGCTCACCACAAGAGTGACACAAGACAGAAGAGCAAGGCAACACAGAAAATACAACCAGCATCTTCACTTCACATTGGCATGGCTTGACTCACATAGGCCTGTGTTATGTATTGAGAGATTAAGCAGCATAAACCCTCCAGTACCGTGTGTAATAGGACAACCTTGCCAGTCATTTGAAACAGTTAGAGGCTTGATATCATACCTGACAAGCCCCCCATAGCCGCCGTCCATGGTTGTTTATATGCAATATTCCAGACCAGGAAAGCCGAAAATCCAACCAGCGTACCAAAGGTAGCATAGCCTATGCTAATGTAAATTCTGCTGAACCCCATTATTAATACGCAGCTACAACCTAACGTTTCTAATGGGCCTTCAGCGATAAAGTTTTAATTTTTAAAAAATCGACAGGTCTGCTGAGCGGTATTTCCACCAACAGCTTACCACATTATGTAATATCCTCTAGCCTGACTAGCCTCGAACACAACGACCGGATGAAATCCCCCTCGGCTAAAGCCAGGAAAAACAACGGTTATGAATTCAGTAGTTGCCGAAATAATAAAATAACTGCCGCTACAAGCACACGAACGACACCGTTTGGATATCTAACAGCCGGAAACAAAATAACAAGTGTTTATCTGTCGGTAGGTCTGTAGCCGCCACGGCAAAGATTATATGTGAATACGATCCAGAGAACTGCTTTGTATTCCCATCTTCAGCCGCGTATAAAAGTATCCGTCAGGACCCTTTTTCCTCGCTTTCGTTGGCCTACACGTGTTCTGCAAATAAATAACACTACGAGCACCTTCCCTTGGGCCTATGAAGGCGAAATAATGGGACTTCTGAGGTGGTGTTTACTACAATCTGTCACATGAAGTTAACTATCAGTAACACACTAAACATCTTTGCACCGAGGAAACCCCCTAGTCTTGGACGCAGCGCCTCTAGTGGAGGGAGTGGGGATTGCAGGTCTAGACCTCTGTTGGAGCTATAGGCTGGAGTGGCCCAGACTACTATGGTGATAATGTGGTGGCTTATATAAGATATGCATTGGGTAAATTTATACTTTATTGTTTGAATACCCAGGTAGGGGGAAACTAAATCCCTACCAGTTCCAGGGGTGCTGTTCTCTAGCTGACCTGGACCTCTGACCTCCCTGGAGACGGAAAAGAGGCCGAAAAGAGAATTTCCATAAAGGAAACAATGAAGTAAAATGCGGCTTTGTTGATATCTGTCTTCTGCAGTTAAGTTTCAAAGCTTTCCTGTGGTGGTTATCATGGTGCTGTCAATGACGTCACGAGACCACAACCTTGTTTTACACGTAGCAATGAAGAGAAACTGATTTTATCACAGCAAATTACAATAAAGCACTGCAGGTGTGGATGTTCTCTACACTCACTCACTCACTCACTCACTCACTACTCACTCACTCCCACCCCCCTCGCCCCCCAGCACACACACACACACAGACAATCTCTCACTTCTTTACTCAACCCAAGCCCTGGGGCGCTCTCATCATGGCCAATCAGAGAGATACAGGAAATTGTGTCTAGCAACACTCCCTCAAATTCACCACCACAGTGACTGAGAAACTCTTCATAAACCATCATTGGACATAAGATAGGAGCAAAGGCTAAAAGAGGAGGACAGAGAAGCCCAAAAGTTTGGAGGATCTCCAACCAAATGTCGCAAGAGGTTTCAGGTAAAAGGAGTATATCTTGTGTGCCAATAGTGACTTACTGATAGCTCATCAGAATAGCTTAATCTATTGACAGATCGTTTTCATGATTTTTGATTATTCTAAAGTATTCTGTCATAATCTATCTTGTGTGTTCAGATGGAAAATGAAGGGCTATTATTATATTATTTGCGTGTTATGCAATACAAAAGAACTAATATTGCTGGTGTTTGCTCTATACTCTGATCAATTATCATTATACGTATGTCTGACAAGCGTTTATGAGAAGAATGTTTCTGATATTTGACATAACCACAGCTCCAAATCTCAAGAGACACTCCAGAAGCTCTAAATAATAGATACCATGTATTTCTCTCCTTTAAATGTGTAAAGCTGGATTCATTTGGTAACTATCACCAGACCTGTGAAGGAGATTTTAAGAGACTTGATGTGTCGAGGGGCTCAGGATGTCTTTCACAGTCTGTCCCTTTAGTGCCTTCGCTCATGAATTACTGTCTGCTTTTCTTTCAACTCCAGTCCTCCTTTCCTCCATGACCATGGGGTCAGATGAATAAAATGTCTGCTGTTCGCTGCTAACTGGCCAGACTTTAGGAAGGAAAAGGGGTGTGTGCCTGTGTGTGTGTGTGTGTGTGTGTGTGTGTGTGTGAGTGAGGACTAGCAGACAGGCACAACAAAGACAGCAAAGAACACATTCCATGGGCATAGATGTGTCTCAGGAAATCCCACTCCCAATCCCAGAGGAGCAGAGCAAAACACATGTGCACATACATACACACAAACACACGCACACACACTCACTCTCTCTCTCTCACAGACACACACACACACACACACACACACACACGCACACAAGCACATTGGATCACCAGTATGATAGAGGTAGTATCCCTACATTAACATTGATCATTGATGCTGACATTGACATGCACTATTTCAACAGGGGAGGCCGACATGAATTTCAAAATCTCTCTGTGTGTCTGTCTGTCTGTCTCTGTCACTTCATTTTCACATTCCCAAAATGGGAGCTAAGGTCTCGGGGGTGTCTCTCAATATGTTCAATACAGACTGAGGTGTATATGCATTCTCACTAGAGGGCAGCATTTATTTTCAAAATACAAAACAGGCTTGTGAAGCTTCTTGCACACTGAAGCTGGGCTTGGGAAAACCAGTTGTGAGCATTGAGTGACGAGTTCAAGATGTCAGCATCAAATTTCATCTCTCCAGTAAGATCCAGCATTTTGATGATTACAGCTGTATAATATATTGCCAAACTAAAACAACACCCCTAACCCAACCCAGCCCTGATTTTAGCAGCAATGTTAATCAGCTTTTATCACCATGGTTAACCCTCCAGGTTTAAATGAATGGTCTAGAAGCAGTTTGTCCCTTTAAGTGAGGCACATGAGACAGTACACATGAGACAATGACAGTCATCTTGTCAGATCCTATCAGACAGACTATGTGCTGTTCCTTACTGACTAAACCATGGTGTTTACATTCCCTCAGAAGGTCATAAGGAAGGAAAACTGGATTCCTTCACTGTGAGCATTCTTAAATTGCCATCGCAGAGTCCCTGGAAGGCATAAAGAAGACACAGAGAGTCATAGATGACTAGCTAGAACCACAGGAACCTTAGCTGGCCTCACTTGAAGCTGACGCTTCTCAAGATCATACTTTTTTTGTTTGTTGGTGTTTGGGACATTTTGGGCTTATGCAGAGGCACCTGAGACAGACAAACACAGACACATCTTCTATAACCCCATGGGAGTCTGACTTGGTAAGCAGCTTTTGTTTTTCTGGTGATGGTAGAGGATATACCCACTGTAGCTTCAAAGTGCAGGGAGGACAGCTGAGATGTCTCACACTATCCACATATCTTGCATGCTGCTATTTGGAGGGTGTTTTTGTGATAGGCAGCAAACTGACTTCTATAGGCTTTGTGATCTATCAGTCACTCACTACACTCACTACTGCAGAAGGGCTCCATGAGCACCGCAGAGTAGTAAGGTCTAAAGCTGAAGTGTCACACAGGGGCGACAGGTGAGTTTTCATAATGATGCACACAAGAGGCAGTTCCAATATACTGTACTCCTATATTAATTCAACTGTATCGATTCATTTAAGCATGGAAAACAGAGAAGAATGGACGTTCTTGTCAGTGTACTCTATGTAGAAAGACAAGGCAATTTGACTCAAGCACTGAGGTCAGTACAGGAAGGGCAGCCCTCCACTGGAACAATAGCTGGGATTTAAACAAGTCTTATGTAACATGTCCAGCCTGCAGACACAGTTGACCATAATCCAGTTATAGCTGGAAGTGGGAAACCAAGTCAAAGAGAGAGTCCTCCTGTCCTTGTTTGACAATCCCCAGATTTACATCACTTTGTCCTGTTTTGAAGATTAACTTTAAAGACGAATCTACCCACAGACTCATTAATGACAAGGGAACATGCTTGCTAATGCATTTTTTTGTGTGTTTCTTTCCTGGTAGTAAAAATCGAATCATTTTCTTGTTTTATTCCATGTTTTATACAGATACTGCTGAAGCCATGTTCTCTATGGAGACCTTAATCGAATCAATCCTTCCTACACCTAGACGGGTGACACCAGAGTTGGGGGAAGTAAGTCATCTGTTTATAAACATAAAGTAAATCAATTCTGCAAGAATAAAATAATTTTGAACCCAGTGTTGGGCTCGTTACTCAAACAATGTAGTATATTTCTCTCTACTCGTTACTCATTTCAGAAGTAACACTGTTGCTTTATTTATTACTCCCTAAAGGAAAAGTAATTAGTTAGATGAGAACCACAACCATTACCTTTTGCCAAAGTTGCTGCTACAAAAACAAAAATGATCACACTTGAGAAAGACAAGACTATAGTGAGATGGCAGCAATCATTCACAACTGGACATTTATGGGCAGTGATACAAGTATAATAAACCAATAATATGGCAGTTTAGTAACACCTGCGCAAAGAGCAGACTGCTGCCGTCAAAGTGAGAACAATGAACCTTGGACAAAACTGCAGATGGATTTACTGATGAGTGACACCAGCACAGCGCCTGTTCTCCTACCTGAACTGCTGTCTGCCCTTGAAGCAGTTTATCTGTGTGTCCCTGTGCCTACAGTGCAGGGTAAGCCAGACAGCTGGACAACCTGATAAGTGTGTATGTAGTGCTCTGCAGTTGATGCAGCTCTTGTGGACTGCCCTGAACTTCTGAACAGACAGTCCACATTGTACAGTGCCTGCCTGGAACATTATGCCTCCTTAAATTTACCCTTGGCTCAGTCTCATTTACCTTAAGTATCAAAGCTGAATAGGCAACCTGTGCCTGGTGAGTGCTTGTGTAGTTTCATATATTTTCATTAGTAGGGATGTAGTGAAGGTTAAGTTAAACTCACTGCCTAAACTATTTTTGTTTATATTTTTGGTTGTTTGCGTATGATAACCACCCGCTTTATGAGAGTTTATTTATTTATTTACCACTGCAACACCTATCAGGCGAAAAACCGGCAAGGCAACCTGTGCCTGCATTGACAGTTGGATTAAATTATAGTTTTCAAACTTTTCTTACAAACATAAAATGAGAAGCAACACGTCCCCTGCCCTTCCATCACAGAGAACCAACACCGTATATGCCAGTCAAAATAAATGAAACCCAATTAATTAAGCAGTAAAAAAAAAAAAAAAGTCATCTGAAGGGGCCGCCTGTAATGACTCCGCAGCTACTTGCCAAAGAGCGCACTCACGCAACTCAACAAAGTGCGCCTGTGCTGAACGTTACCGCCTGTCCTCCCAGAGGCAGACACGTCCAGCGAGGTGACTGCTTTGGGTCTGGATGGAGAAGCAGCACGCAGAATAGGCTTCAGCCCGACTTTGGACGAAACCGGTCCGGTGTCGCTGTAGTTTAAGGGAAGAAATGCTGGATTTACACTGTCGGTATGCTGCGTCGTCGTTGCAAACGAGCCACCGATGATAGATGATGCCTGGGGGTACTGAGACTGTGTGCGGATCCTCTGACTGGGAAAGTTGTTGTCGGTTTTGATCTGAGACAAGATGCATTTATTTCGGAGTCACAATTACCAAGTGTTCCCGGACCGCTACTCTGTGGAGACACCGAGCATACGAGGCATCAGTTGGGTATGCTGCTTTAATGGTTTCCTTCAGTCACAGAGCCTCGCAGGTGATAGCATAGTAACTATGTAGTAGTTTATAGACTACAGGAAAAAAAGAACTATAGCAGAGTATAGGCTGCATGATTATCACTCATCATGACAGTTATGATGAAGATGATGAGGATGACACTAACGACTGTGATCATCATCAATAACATGCACAGTGCCATCATTGTCGTCTTGTATTGTATACTATGTATGTCTTGTACAATTTTGAAATCATTTTAGGATAACTTCATTGGCAGTTCTTCAGTTCTTTTTTTCGTTCATGTTTATTGTGACTTTGCAGATCTTTGGGTTGCACGCACAAATAAGAACTGCTTAGACATCACTAGTTTTCAGTAATGGTAGTGGACTAGTCAGAATATCAGTATCAGAGTTTCTTGGTAAGTAGTGTTCTATAATATTACCCAATGCTAAAGGAAGTTGGTTACTTTTTGAGAGGCTGATATCATCTTTGTGTCTTGTGGGATTGGTGGTTTAGTTGAGTTATGGCTTAAAGTTGATATCAGCTGGACACACAGGAACTTAAATATATATTTTAATATATAACTTAAATAAAGCCCAAAGAAAGCCCTGGTTTCTCTTAAAATGACAGCCACCCTCCAGCATAAGGGGCTACTGCAGCTCTACAAATGCATGGTGTGCTGCAGCTTAAACCACAAAAACTGTGTGGAATGAATGTGTGTCAGTTGCAGGAGTGGTGGAGAAAGCTCTAGGTTCATTATTGTAAGAGAGCAGGTCAACAGTGTGTGTCTGTGGAAAATGGGGGTAGTTAACCATACATCTTCTCACCTCCACTATGACACAGTTTGGGTCCCCAAAATAAAAGCTTGCTATCATTTCTAGAAAGCTTACAATAGACTGAGGTAGATTTCTCTATTGTCTTAGTGGCTGGGGTGTGGGGGCACAGGAAGGTAGCGAAGGACAACCAACATTTTTATTAAACTCAGGTTATAAATAGTGCATTGTTTATTGTTCACCTTCACCACACCACCGCCACTAGGTTTACGGCACAGATTGCAGAAGAATGCACAAAGGGGAGTTTTTTTGTTTCCAGGTCACAGGAAGAGGCAGAACAGTAGGCTCTAAATTTACTTGACTTTTAGCACATACTATTCAATAGGTCAAACACAATCATAAATCTGCATAGACTGTCGTCAGAACATTTTGTCAAATCTCTCCATTTCAATAACATTGACCTGTTATCACTGCCACATATAAAGTTTATGTGAAAAATTGTGAAAAAATATTTTGCAATAAACTATTGACAAATCTTTTTTAGGATCTCTGACCATGCCAGCTTGATATCTTGCATTCCTAGTTGCAGATCAGGATAAGGCATTAAGTAATGGTATTTATGTGATTGTAATATCCTGCACAACTTTTTACATGTCACGAGAGCCGAGGAGAACAGCTTAGCAACGCTTGTTGTTACTGAACCAAGTGAGTTTGTGTTTGTTCAAGTTATCTTATATCTGATAAATTACACAGGAAAACCCACAGAGATGTGTTAACCTAGCCAATATGCCGAACTGAAAGACACAGACAACTGAAACCACCCTAATGATAAAATGAATGAATGCTTTCACTTGACATTTCATAATATTTCCAAGGGGAAAATTTCTTTTAACATACTGGTAGCGAGATCTACTTAGAGAAAACTATTCTTTTAATTATACTGTATACTGCATGTCTTAGACTGGAGATTGATTTAAGTAACAGAGATTTACAGAGTTCCATTCTTCCCAAAACATCTCTGGCCTGCAATCCTTGTGTTTGTTATCCGTTGGCGTGTGATATCAACAATAAACCCAATTAAACTGGCTCTACATTCAGGCATTAGCTAATTCCTGTTCTGAACTCATGCAGTCGGATACCACCAACAGGGGCGAGCCTGAGCTCATTTTGTAATCATCATTAGGAGATGCCAGGAGACTGTTCCCCCTGTCCTTCTTCCTCTTGCATACCAGTGGTGAGACATGGAGACAGCAGAACAAAATGCCTCACATTCATAAAGGTTCTCCATTATGGCTGCATGTCTAGAGACCTGGAAAGACACTGGTTTTTCTGCATAGCTTTCTTTTCACTAAAGGGGTCACATTTGACAAAACCGTGCCATGCACATGGTTTTATGGAGTCGTGTTTGTCTCAAAATAAGCTCTTCAGCCAGACTGTCAGACTTGCAATGGGTGCTGAAGGAGTCTTTTTTTTGTATGAGCTAGTTACAAACAAAGGGCAAGGTACCACTCAGGCTATAATCATGTGACATGGCTGGCTGCACAGCAGACTGACCAAAGCATACTAAGTGTACTCTGTTAACAGAAGAGGTTGGGACACCTATTTAATATGACTGAACCAGACAGTTCACAGTTGCCTGATCAATAGAGCCTGCTACTGTATGTGTAAATGCCATGTCATGTGATCGCTTTCCCTCCAATCTCTTCAAACAAAACGTGAACCAAGCACAGCACAAAGGCACCAACAGACTTCCCACATAATATAAACAGGTACCGACATCCCATACCATAAATCTTCTGTCCTCGTCTCCTGAGCGTGCAACCCCACACTGCGACAAAGTGAAAACATGGTGCCTGTAGATCAGCTGTCTTTTATTTGCTGGGGGCAGCAGGCGAAGCGCAAAGCACCCGCAAGTTTACACCTCATTGAGAGCAGTTTAGCTTGGGAATACAGGTACGGTGCAGTCAGATCATAAAGGTGTTGTAGATAAAAAAACAAGCAACAAAGAGGAAGTACAAGTTAGGCCAGAGTACAGACATGGCAGCATGTGATTTTTATACGTGGCAGCAGGTTTAAACTCTAATTGATGTGACTGTTGGAAGTGCAGATTTTGGAATTGGGAACTACTGGAAGGTGCTGGGATGAACTTAATGTATCTGTGGCAACCAGTGCAGTGTACACTTTCTTTCATAAGTCTTTCTTTCAAAAGTCTTTCATATTGAAGAATAGTTTGGAGTTAAAAGCAACCTCTTCACTCTTCATAAAAACGCATGGCAACAGGCTATGTGCTTTCTTTTATTGATGTCTATGCACCTCCCACCGACACCCACCCACACTAACTTAGAGACAATGATTACACAGATTGAAGTGATGCATTTATGTTGACTAGCATCCCAACAAAAAACAAAACGAAAAATGATTCATTCTATCTGGACATTCCGGCTTAGATATATCTGTTAACTTGACGCCACCACTGTGAGATTGTAATAAACAACCAGTCCGGCTTGTTCTGATGGAATGCTCTTCCAAAGCACGTTTGATGGTTTACTTCGGATGATTTGTCAAACTTTGTTAAATGCAACAGAGTGATATGGTTTAATGGTGTTCATCCTCTCTCTTAGACCCCGCTGCCAGAGGCCCTGGATTCAAAGGACACCATGAAGCAGGTGTGTATGTGTGCAAGGCATGGTGAGCCACACTAACTACTGGTCCATGCATTGCCCCCCCCCTCCCCCCAGCTAACAGTGGACCAGTGTTCTCTCCAGTGTTGAGCATAAGGAGAAACACAGCATCAGATCTCAGCCATTTGTAGCTCTCAAGCATGCACTGATTGCCTCTAAATACACAACATTATTGGAAATGGAAGTAATATTAGAAACATGAGCCTCTTGGAGCTTCGGGGTTAATTCTTAAGGGTTAAGCACACTATGATAGGTTGCGTCATATCCTATACAACTTTTGATTTCATATCTCCACGACACAACATAACACAACAGCAGTTTCTCTCATTATGAGCTGACCACAGTTGATGACACTGTCATGAACCTGTCTTGTTATTATTACTGAACCTGTCTTCAGCTAAATTGTTATCCAGATTATTAACCCAGATTTCTCTCTCTCCTGGTCGGTTTGTGCTGTGCCAACCTCTGTTGCCATCCAGAGTTGCAGTGCTTGCATCCTCTCAAACTGCTGAACTTGTTCTTTTGTTGTTGTAATATCCTGCATTACTACTCAAGCGAGTCTTTAAAAACACATTCCTAGCAGGGCACGCAGTCACAAGGAGTCTAAAGGGTACTCCAGGGTCTGCAGTTAATTGACCCCCTAGCCCCATAGCCCTGCCTCACCCAGCCCAGCCCTCTCACACGCCGTTATCTCGACTCCTTCAACAGCCCGTCGGAGAAAGAAGTTTTAAAAATCTGATAAGAGGGTTTGACGTGGAAAGTGAATTCTGTTTGGGTTCAGTCGGCTCACCCAGACTATCAAAAGGTAGACAGAGAGGGAGAGAGGGAGATGGAGAGAGAGAGAGGGAGAGAAAGCATATTTTGGAAATGTCTAGTGAACAGAAGGATGTTTTTTTACACATTTTCTTGTGTTGGAGAGAGGTGCTGTGCTTTGCTTTATTCAAACTAGTGGGTGCTTTGCTTGTTTGCTTAGCAAGTGTTGCCTTCTGGACTCTCGATAGCACTCTTCAACATGGATTGTTTTTAATAATCTTCATTTATCAAGCAAAACAATTATTATATTATATATAATATAATAATTGTTTTATTTATTTACAGTAGACCCAAAACATTTGAAAGACATATAGCAGCTGTTCCCCTCCTTAGATGTGAACTCCACCACACTGAAGTAGGGTGTAATTGATCACAAGCCCATTAGCTATTGAGCTCTGTTTTGACTTAATAATACATTGCTCACAGTGGCCACATATGTTTTTAGTATATAAGCAGTTTAAGTGTGTTATTCTTCGTTGTAAACCTTGGGTCTGTTTCATTTGCTGTTGACTGAGGTGGTTACGTTCTGCAGCTAGAGGGCTTTGCACCACAACTTATTACACAGAGGATGACACAATTCAGAGCAAATTGTCAAAGTCCTTGTCTGATGTGGCTCTAAGCATGTGGTTGGGCACACAGTTGTACATATGTAGTTGTGTTACTTTAGGCTGCTTAACCTCGCACGTCTAAGTCAGGAGACAAGTTAATATAACCAGCTGACACAACTACTTGAGAGATCTGAAAACTGCTGACATGAAAATGACCTTATCAAAAGCCTAGAAAAACGTTTATACCCTATTGATTGGCGCTGCACTGCAGGATGGAAATGTTCCCCCTACGTCTCTAGCCTGAGACATAGGAAGGGGAAGAAGTCAGGTATCTGCAGTCCATACAGCTGCACTAGACTCCTGTCTCCTCACACATCCTTTGTTTGTAGCTGTTTCTCACACCACACAGCCCACCAAGGACACTGAGAGAAAGAAAGAGAGAGAACGTCTCACCTACAAAGGAAACATCAGCCTCCCTACCATACACAGGAACATTTAACCAAACCACATACTATGCACTTCAAACACTTATGACTAAAAGTTTCAGCTCGTGCAAGAGTAAAGGAAAATAACATGACAGTGAAGTCGGTTAAGTGCAAAGCGAGAACGTCCTTCAATCAAGGGACTGTGGCGGCAAGCATCTGCCCCGCTGAAGTGTACTTGAGCAAGACCCTTCCAAGTGTCCTTGATCAGTCCCTACCGACTGTAGTGGTGCTGGTCTGTAGCTGGCCCTGCGCTGTGAGGGTGGTATATTTGGCGAAAAGAGAAATGTCCCTGTGGGGATCAATTGAATATCACAATGTATATGTGTAAAGCTTCTATAGAAAAGGAGGATTACTTTAGCATCATAGGTCAAATAACATGGTTGTATGAAATTGACCATTAAGAGGCAGATCAGCTTTAGATCAGCAGTCCTAAGATAGTTGTTGTCATGACTTACTGGTTGCTATAGGAATACCATACCCTTAAACATTATTCTATGGAGCTCACATGAGACTAGCATAGGACTCAACAGTAGAATTAACCTCAGTCATAAAATGGGTCATGCTTGCCTATCCAAACGTTACAGATGGCCCATCCCACAGGAGAATATGTCAGTCGACCACTGTACGCGGTGTGTTGTACTTTGTGTCATTGACTGGCACACCTGTGGGAAAGGTGTTTGCTCTGTAACCTGACTCAGTTGGAGCAATTGCCTGTGTAACACATGGGTTATAGTCCCTAGATAACATGATTAGGTGCCCTACATGAAGACAATAAATATACAGTCCGCCACAGACGACAGGCAGTGGAATGAATAGCAGTGATAGAAAGTACGGGAACTATTGATTCTTTTCTTTTCTGTTTTCTGAGTTTAGCGGCGAGGGCTCGTCCCAACAGTGAAATTTGGCTTTTTATGTTGTTTTTAGAAGGACTACGCCAGGAAATGGAAAAGTTGCCTCACCAAGCCACTTTAGTAGTTTAGGAAGATTTATGTCTTTTGAGATCCATATCTCAGATCCGGAGTTGACATGCCTGAGAATGTGACTAGGGGTGTCCCAGGGCAAAGCAGGCTCCTGGGAATACTGGTGACCTTGAGAGTCTGCCCCATCCCCTGGGAAGGAGGGGCACAGAGTTGCTCCCATGGGGCACCGCAGACGCCAGGGCCAGGGGACACATTCAGTCTGTAGATGTCAGGTCTGGGAACGGGCCAGGGAGGGTTGATAGGTTGATGGGTGTGCTGCAGTGTGTTATTCCCATAGTAGCTAGGCCCTTACACTTGTACACTACATGCATGTGTCATGTTTTGCTTGCTCCCAATCTAAGTAAACGTAGTAGTCTGAACTTCAGTTGTAGATCACCAGCCAGTTATTTCATCCTGACTGCCTTGCAGAAGACGGTAGTAGAGGCCAGGCTACAGGGAGTTTCTGTCAATGGCTTCGCCACATTGCCAGAGCTGCACTGAACAAAAGAGAGCTGATATAGGAAACGCTTATTGTTGAGTTCTATATGCATCTCAAGACTACCACCTTGGACAAACAACAGTGCCTTGAGGAAACCCAAAGAACAAACAGGCAACTGTCTGACTCATTTGTGAAATCACAAGACTGGGTGCACGAGAAGTGAGAGAGGGAGTTAAAAAGAGAGGACAGAAATAAAAAAAAGTCTACCGCAGTTAATTATTAAGACTGTAAATATTGTTGTGTGGTAGTTTGGTAAAATTCACTTTTGATACAGGAAATTAGACGGCGGCTGCATGGTGACAAACTGAGCATGTTGTCTGTTATATTACATAGCCCTGCATCAATAGCTGATTCAGGTTTTACACCCCACATACACTGGATTGAAACTGTGCACTCTGTTTGGGTTGACTGGAGAGAGGGGGGGACGGTGTTAGGGGAAAGCATGTGGGATGACTTGGCACGATGGAGAGAGGTTCAAAGGAAATAGGTTGAGGGTGGTCAGAGAGGAAAATGTGTTGTTACCATGTGCCAGCCAGTGACTGCGTTGGGGAGGCTGGGAGCTCAGCGGAGTGTGGGAGAGTTTAACGCAGTAATTCTCAACACATGCCTCCCACACACACCACGTTACACTCCAGCTCCAACTGAATTCTCTACTCACTGTTGACGTGTGGGCCATCACACATGATCTCCATGGTGTGGGGGAATGCAAAGAAACACACACATACTCCTCCCTCTCTCACACTTGTTTCTTTTACTAACTCCTGTCTGCCGCCAACACAGAAGTCGACTGTTTCGGTAAACAAGACCATCTGTGTCACTATTTTTCTCTTTGCTCTGATCCAGTTCCTGTCAGATCGTATTCTAAAGGCAGCAAGGTCGGTGTATAGTGTTATTATCGAGCGAAACCCTGGTCTGATCCGAGACAGAAAGTATCACCTCAAAACATACAGGTACCTGTTTTTCTCCTTATGAAACCATGATGATCACCATAAAATACATGCAATCCAACATGTTACATTCACTCATTCTCTCTCTCTTGTAGACACTGTTGCTCAGGTAAGGAACTCGTCGATTGGCTACTGAAGCAAAATGAAGGCTTACAATCAAGAAGCCAGGCAGTTGGGATGTGGCAAGTCTTGGTGGATGAAGGAATCCTCGTTCATGGTAAGAAAAATGTACAAACCCATGCATCACACCAGATATATCATTCATCAGTATTCATTGTCAACATTTGGTGAACAGCCAAAGTAAAGGACACACCAACATAACAGTTGACATAACAGCTGGGCAAGCACAAGCCAGCAGACATGCTTCACTGCACCTTGGCGTAGACTCTACATGTGTGTGGAATTATGCTGGAAGGATGTAACACCATTTTTCCACAAGAAACTGCACCATCTGACGGGTTTTATTTTGTTAATATTTTGATAATGGTAGAAAACACCGTCTCAGGCGCCACTCCAGAATTTCCCCAAAGTGCTCAGTTTGCTTAAAACCTCTCTGCACGGGGGCATTGTCATCCGGGAAGAGAACACTCCAATCAGGATGGAAATGCTTCATCCTCAAGTGAAGGGGATCACTCAGAATAGTTTTGCATTGATTGCCATTCATCTTTAGGAGTGTGGTGGAGTTATGCCATCGTTTGCTTCCTTCATGTTGGCACTTCCCTGTCCGCTACATGTTCATCAGTATATCTCTATCTGTGTCTACAGTCTTAGTTACGTTTAACAAATGTCAGTGTTTTGTTTCGCCCCTCCCTCCACTTCCCCTACAATCAAGTGAAACACGAGTTGAACTTCCATGATAAGGACACCCAGTTCTACCGTTTCCTGGACTCAGAGTTTGGCCTGAACCACACAGCCAACGAGAAGGACTCAGAGGATGAGCTGCAGGAAGGTCTGTCGCTGCTGTCTCAGATGGGTCCCGATGCTCTGCTCACCATGATTCTACGGAAATGGTCAGTAATTGTAGTCATAGTAATTGCCAAGTGAAAAAGTCCAGTAGGAATAAGTCTTTTAACAAGCATACTCAAACATTGTAGGGATCTAATCTAAGACAATCCAAAAGAATTGTCCTATAAGGCTCAGCAGATATTTAAAGGGTTGTCGTACAATCCAGAAACCTGTAGGACTTTTACCTGAATATTATAGGAGTCTAACAATCCTATTGGACTGCTGCATTTCAGTTTGATTTTATTGCAATTTGGAACCAATCCCATAGGATTTTCCCTGTAGACTCTCATTTTGCAGATAGGATTATTAAATGGTTCTAGATTCTGTGTAGCATTATGATCTGTCCTCAAGTTTGGCTGAATACAGCTGCTGTCTCTCCTTTCCCTGTTTAGCCCAAGTCAGAGGAGCACTGAGGACCTGGAGGTCATCTATGAGGAGCTCCTCCATGTCAAGGCTGCTGCTCACCTCTCCACCTCCGTCAGTCACTGATCCTGACACCAGTAGACATAGTGTCCTTTATGATTAAAGTGTTTGTTAGCATAGTTGTCCTATGACTCCCATTTTTTTCATTTGTGATTGCTAAATTTGATGGATTGTATTGAATCAATCCATGCATCCAGTTTCCCCTGGATCTTGAACTACTCTCAGACCAAAGAACCATCTGAATATACACTACCGTTCAAAAGTTTGGGGTCACCCAGACAATTTCGTGTTTTCCCTGAAAACTCACACTTTTATTTATCAAATGAGTTGCAAAATGAATAGAAAATATAGTCAAGACATTGACAAGGTTAGAAATAATGATTTTTATTTGAAATAATAATTTTGTCCTTCAAACTTTGCTTTCATCAAAGAATGCTCCCTTTGCAGCAATTACAGCATTTGGCATTCTAGCTGTTAATTTGTTGAGGGAATCTGAAGAAATTTCACCCCACGCTTCCTGAAGCACCTCCCACAAGTTGGATTGGCTTGATGGGCACTTCTTGCGTACCATACGGTCAAGCTGCTCCCACAACAGCTCAATGGGGTTGAGATCTGGTGACTGCGCTGGCCACTCCATTACAGACAGAATACCAGCTGCCTGCTTCTTCCCTAAATAGTTCTTGTATAGTTTGGAGCTGTGCTTTGGGTCATTGTCCTGTTGTAGGAGGAAATTGGCTCCAATCAAGCGCTGTCCACAGGGTATGGCATGGCGTTGCAAAATTGAGTGATAGCCTTCCTTATTCAAAATCCCTTTTATCTTGTACAAATCTCCCACTTTACCAGCACCAAAGCAGCCCCAGACCATCACATTACCTCCACCA
>OOFE01045328.1:0-19941 GCA_900323365.1 Monocentris japonica | reverse complement strand
GGAACAATTTGCTGCTGTTTGGTATGGGCTTATGAGTTTTGAGGCCATTGAATTCTTCAGGGAAGCATTCAACCTGTGCTCTCTGTCACCGATATTTCTGTATCTGCATGGCAGGCAGGTTGGCCTGGCGGTTAGAGAGACCAACCCATCACTGGAGGGTCACTGGTTCAATCCTCAGCACCACCAGGAGGGTGCATTCCAGCTGTGAACTGGTGATTGAAAAAATGACTGGTGCCACAGCTACAGTGCCCACCAACACTGCCAAAGTGCCCTTGAGCAAGGCATCTAACCCCCAACTGCTCCAGGCACACTGTCCAGAAGCTGCTGCCTGCACTGTCCTCTGACCAGAAAAGTGCATGTGTGTGGGGTGATGTGTGTGTATCTAGTCAGAGGTATGTGAAGAAACAAATTCACTGCATGCATTCATGTGTTAGTGCCAAATAAAGTTGATTCATTTAGCTGAGTCTAAAGGGAGTTCTGCCACCTCATTTAGCACAATGTTTGTGTCCTTAATCAGTTCTTCCCAGCTATTGTACTATGCATGATCAGGGTGTTTAATGTCAGATAATAGGGATATGGTGCCACAGAACATAGACCTTCTGAGTTCCTCTGCAGGTTCTATTTCCATTGGCTCCAATCAATTAAGAAGCCAGCTGTCAGCATCCAGGAAGAGGAAACAAGGGCCTTGACCCCAGTGATGGTGTTTGGGAGAGTTCAACTAGTGTTTTACCACGTGTTATTATATGTATCCACATATCTCCAGTCCTCAGTGCCAATCAGAGTCTGGATTTCAGCTATTCTTGTGCCCACAAACACTTTGTAGTGAAAGGAATCTGACTTTAACCAAGTAAGGACATTGGTAGAGTCTGTCTAGAGGGTCACTGATTGTATGGGAATAGTGAGTTTTCTGTTATGAGTGCATGGGCTAAGTGCGCACCGGAGAGAGCTGCACATAGTTCAAGGCACGGGATTGAGACCTGGCGTTTAGGGGCTATCCGTGACCGGGCCATGGTGACCATGCTCATCTTTTGTCCGAAGAAAGGGAATGGCTCCATATGCTCGTTCAGAGGCATCACAAAAAACATGGATTCCTGAGACTCAAGATGACATGTCAACACAGGCAGGTAAATAGCAATGGGGAAGTCTGAGAGATTTTTTAGTTTAGTTTAGTTAGGGTTGTGCAGGGAATCAGACAGCCCACAGGATCATATTGACTGGTAAGTACTTTATATACATTCCTCACGGTCGGTTTTTGGTATGGAATAGGCCTGTTTTGTAGCCGAAGTATATGTATAAGCAATGTTTTGATGTATATTGTCTATATGTATTGACATTTCCTTTGTAGAATGAATTTATTGAATCCTAATCCTAATGTTTTTTCATTTAGAACCATGGCAATCACAATACTAGATTATACAAACAAAACAACAACCGACTCCTGTGTGTGGTTACGTGGTTAAGAACTGCCCTCTACAACAAATGGTCCTTTGAGCCAGAATAGTCACAACCCATACAGCCAAATTAAAGGGCTAATGCAGAGAATAGTCCCAACACTGATATGCCCATACCAGCTACGACTTCTTCTTGGTCAATGCTGTGGCAGACTGGGCTATCTGCCACAGAGAAACTGTGGGAAAGGACTACATTCCCCAACACCCAGTCAGCCATCTTGCCCCAGCTGAGGGGCATTACTAATCAGCCAGGTGGGAGCTGATTGCATCACCAAAAAGTGATAAGAGTGGATTCCACAGTAATGAATCATACCATCTGAAGTTTTTTTGAGCAACACCACTGTCACGGTCATGCTCTTTCACTTTCCTATACTCATGTTTTAGTATTTTAATTTTATTGTGACATTGCTCGATTTTTGAGAATCCCATTTCTTCCATGTCTTGACTTCCATGCACACTTTCCCAATGTTTGTCTTTTTCCATTGTTTTGTCTACATTTGTCCAACTTCCACTTTTGTTCTGTAACACATACATTTAACACATAAATTTCAGCTGTCATATTTCCCGCTAGGTAATGACAATCATTTACTTAAGCTACGTGCCTCTCACATAATTGATACACGTAATGACAGATTACGGGGACATCTGTCATTCTTAAAGAAATGACCCACACCTGTTAAATATGCGTCTTGCTGAGTTCATTGTGGCATTTGGTGAATTCTGGGATACCTTGTACGAGGTGTTCCCCGAAAGACGTGGAACTGGACACCTATCTAGCCATCATATCTGATCTGGCTCTATTCTACAGGGGAACAGCTGCAATCTATCTACAATGCTTTAAAATTCACATCAATTGGTCTATTGCAGACCTGGAAATGATAAGCCTACATTTCACTGGCCATTGTGCCTTGTCCTGTTTGATCTGTGGCTCATTTCCTCACAAGTCTGTGTCCGAGAACTGTATTCAAAACTACCTAACATATCAAGCCTAATTAATTGTAATCAAAAACTAATCCTGTTTCTCTTTCTAATGACAACCGCTTTGCAAAACAGGTTAATTATTCACCAGGCTATAATCATCCAATTTGTATTCATTTCAATGAATCTGTTTGCAAATATGCTGAAATTTATAATTACAATATGCACAGTCTTTGTGCCGACAGTGGGCAGTTTGCCCATGCTGGTCCCGTCTGGCCCCTGCAAGGAAAGAGAAAAGTTGATTAAACACCCTTGAACTCCAATCAACATAGAGTTTATCTAATCATCCTAATAGATGTGTTTTGTTTGATCCAGGGCTCCGTAGCTGGTCTTACTCATCTCCCCTGTGGTAACGTGTGCAAAAATCTCCTCTCTGCTCTCAGGGAATCTGATGTGGATAGCTTGATGGCGAAAGAGGTTAAAAAATGACATTTGGTCGGGCCTTTTCCAAGGGATTATACTAATTAGTGGTGCAACATGGAAATACTCTGGCCTTACACCTAACATAAATAGTCTAATTCCACTAGAACAATTGTTATCATACAATTGAAGATAACACCATTCAATGCATTTAGCACACATTTTTATCCAAAGCGATGTACAAAGGCACTTGACACTATGTGGGGATCGAACCCACGACCCTGACAGTCTCATGCGCTACTGACTGAGCTGTCTGGGCCGGGCATTCAGCAAATCTGTAGTGGAAGGCATTTGGTTAGGTAAAGCAGATATAAGGTCATGCCCCTCCACCCTTCCCCGTAGAATCTCTTTGGCATTAAGTGGATGTCTAAAATGTATTTATCCATGCGTTTAACCTTTAGAATAGTTTATGGTTTAGTTTGTTTTGTTTTTGTTCTCTGGATTTAGGTGAACACTCTGTTCTAACTTGTGGGGGGTCAATGTGTGGGGAGTTTGGGACTAGGGTTGAATCCCTGCAGCAACTAGTTATTGATGTGCAACCTTTTCCATCCAGCACCCCCATGTCTCTGGCAGATGGTAGAACCCATAGAATATGGGTTTGAGTAATAGGAAGGGTGGTTGTTTTTTTTGGTTTTTTTTGTTGGCGATAAGCTGTTAGGAGCCTTGAGAGATGTTTGCTCCGTAAATACTTCATTTCAAGTAAAAGCCTTTGACATCCATTTGCTTTGGACTGATGCTGCCTTTTTGGTACTACTCCACACACACCCCAGAACTGCTGGCCACCATCGAGATTGTAAGAATCTACCATCAAAACCTTACACTCCCCCTCCCATAGATTAAATTCCTGCCTTCAGAAATCAAATCTATAGCACTTTTCGATATCTAGCCAATCATTGTTGCCTGCATTTTGTGGTGCAATCAATAGCGTAGGAAACGGATCACTGTTTTCTGTGATAATGAAGTTGCAGTTCACAGCATTAACAAAAGTTGTTCTTCAGTCCATTTCATTAACAGATTGATTGGACAACTAAACGGGTCATGTATTATGAATAACTTTATTTTGAAAGGCACTCCAGGCCTCAACAATAATGTAGCTTCTGCGCTGCCTTTTCTGTTTCCACTCTCCCAGTTAGCATACAAGTAATATGAGCTTTGTAGTCCAATGCTTCAAGTCACGAAAAATACAGCCTTCTTCCATTAAAAGCATTGTTGCAGGCATACAGTTTCATCTTCTCTGTAGAGACCCCTCAATGAGTAATTTGTGCAGTAATCCCTCTGTTCGCCTTATCCTTAATGGCCTAAGACAAGAACATCCAGTAAGTGTCTATTTTTCTCACCACTTCACATTAAGATTAAAGCGCACCAAAACTGTTAGATCTGGTGTGGGAAACTCATTGCTCGTAGTAACACTCCATGTCACGATATCTACAACACCGTCAATCCGCATCCCCTAATGACCTTCTATTCCTGATTCCTGTGGGCTTGAAGAGAATCTGGTTCTCATCCAAACAGCTCCTCTAACCATCACTGTGGGCTGCCAGATTAGGAGCTGATGTGGCTGCACCAAAGTGTCCAACAGCCATGCTGAAACTATGGGTCAGTGTTCTGCTGCTTTTGAGCACTACATAAGGCCCAATGTTAAAGACATTTTGCATGCCCAAAAGATTGAGCATTTGATGTGCTACTCTGCACATGCTGTGCTGCTGTTTACTTTAGCTGTGGTTAATCAGGGTATCTTTTTGGACTTCCTCGGCCTCCATGAAACAAGAGTTGGTCTGTTGTACACATAGCTTTAACTTCCAGATAGTTACGCCTCATGCCTAAGGCTACACTGTCCTCACATAATGATAGTATGGCCTTCACCTGACCTAGTTTGCATGTGAATATTGATTGGCATACAGCTGTTGTACACATAGTAAGATGTCATGTAATGTTGGAATGACCTGCAACTGATCCAGGTTCACAAAGGTTGTGTTCCATCTCGTGGTGGAGGGATATTGGTCTGGTCATCCTGAATCTAAAGAAAAAGCAGGGAGTTGCTGTACATAAGTTACATTTTTACAATATCATCATTTTTAGTTAGTTTAGTTTTTGTTTAGATACTGCCCAATAAAGATGAGTTGTAGAAAATAATTTTTACTACATAGTGATGGAGTTTGAGAGTGTACAAATATACAAAAGTGATGTCATTTGATAGTGTACAGCTATAGAAGAGTGAAGTGTCTTACCTTGACGGACTGACCTGAATTTACCTTTTTTGAAGACCATGTAGTATAGTGGGGCCTAGAGACGGACTTTTAGCGACCAGAGCCGAACAAACTGGAACAACATCTCTAATACAGGTTTGAAGGACTGAATGGGAACTGAGTTGAAACAGCACTGCTAACCTCCTTCCCTCTATCCAGCACTCCAATTCCCCAATCCCTCCTTTCTTCTTCTTCTTCTTCTTTTCTCTCTGCTGAAATCTACAGCAAAATGGTTTCATAGAGGAAACTATCTGTATGCCTTCTTCCTCAACCCAACTAAAGTTCAGCTCTTAACAGGCTGGAGGGCATTGGAAGTGCAGTGGTAACAGTATTGTATGCAGGCCCTGAAAGGCAATGCAGAGGGAAAAAAAGGTTTCTCTTGGGTGGGGTCCTTTTCCTAAGTTCTGGATAATGACTTGTTAACTGAAGAATCATTTTTCAAAGTTCCCTGTAACTTTTTCTCCCTACTTTGCATATCTCAATATACTGAATTAAGGACAGGTGGAAACAGTTTTACCAAGATCATTTAGGATAATTTTTCTACAGTACAATATAACAACAATACAGCCAATGAACCAAACTTTATATACACAGCACATTTCCTTCAATGTAACACAATACTTTACAATTAAAGCAAAATCAGAGAAATGAAGAATAAAGAAGAATAAAATCAAGAGGTAAAAGTTAAAGAAAAATAACAATACAGTAAAAATGTTGAAAATACTTTGAGCATTTCAACACAATATAGTACAATAGAACTTTACTTTTCATAGCCAGTACGGATCAGACAATAACAGATAGTTAACAGTCACGTCATTAGAGGACTAGAGGACTCATTCAGGCCAGAAATGAAGACTTGACACCAGCAGGGACACCTCAAGCATGAAAAATCATTCTCATGAATATTAATCGCTCCCCCGGGCCATTGCAGTTTTGCAATCACAACCCTTGTAGAAAACCATCAATTCAGTCCCTTCCTCCCTCCCTCTTTCTGTGTGTGTGATTATTCTCTGTACTAAAGATAATGGGAGGAGTATAAAATGGGGGTGGCGTTCAAGCCAGCTTCTCTTTTTGAGTTTAAGGGTGCGGTCAAACCTACAGTTGTTCTTTTTCGTCCAAACCGTAGTGTTTGCCCTCACTCCATTTTGTTCCACTAGGCTTTTTCAAGCATGAGGAGCTGCTGGCTATCAGACCAACCCCTAAAAATGTGGATTTAACAATTGTGGATTTTGTGCATGTACTACTTATTAATATATATCACTGTAAAAACATACAGTGGTATACTTTATTAATGATGATTTTTAAGATTTTGCTGGGTCCAACATATGAGTTCTGGTAAAAAGAGAGCGGAAGCATGACTTGCAAACAAGGGTAATGTGGCAGATCTGAATTCACAAGGGTTGAATACAAATATGAGCATCGGTGCCAGGCTTCAAAAACTATACATGTTCCATTTAGACCCACAGTAGCTCATAAATCACCAGATGTGTTTGTGACATGGTGAGAGTAGTAGATAGAAGGGCGCAGATGTTAAAATGTCTTTTTGTAATGACTCCCAAGAGACTATTAAGACTACTAGTCTACTACTCCAGTGGTCCTGAAGCTTTTTAATACCACAACACACTAATTGGAAAAGCACACTAAATTATCAATATCAATAACATCACTTGGCTGGTACAGCTGTTGTCTCCATCCAGAACAATATGTAATAAACTGATATGCAAAGGCAATATGACACTTCATGCTTGCTGTAAAACTTTATTTTTGGAATAGAACACAACCAAATCAGTGTCAATGTTTTTATCTCTACAATATGATGGTGGCAAAAATATATACAAGAGAAAATATATTATTATTATTATTATTATTATTATTATTATTATTATTATAAATTAAAGGCACATTGCCAAACATGCAAAAGTAGGTAAAACCCCATAAACTGCTAAGTAATTAAGTAATAAACAGTAACAAAATATAAAGTATTATAAAAATGTCTTCAGTCATAGTGAATGTAATGCATGGATAATATCATTAATATTATTATATACTTTATTTTTATAGCACTTTTCCAAACAGTTACAAAGTGTTTTACAAAACAAATAAGATAAATTAATAGACACAAAATTAAAAAGTAGATAAAAGATGAACAGACAAATGAGAATACATTTCAATTAAAAAATTAAATTACATTTTAAAAGGAGGCTTTTAGAAATTATTTAAAAGATTATCCTGAATTCCTGGAATGTAGGAAGTTCAGTAAAATAATTTTTATAAGTGGTTATTAATATATGGTGGAGATTGACAAGAAAGATGGGGCTGATAGGGGACAGTGATGGGACGGTACCCTGTCTGAAAAGAGTTACTAACCCTCAAAGTAGTGCTGCTTTAATCTAGTGTACTAATCATCCAAAAATGGTACGTATGCATTACAGTTATTACAAGAGCACATTAATCACATTATGGACTTTTTTTGGCACTTTGTTTACTTGCTGGATTAGTGGGAAACATATTTGAAGGGAAAAGGGCATGTGTAAAGACATTAGTCAGTCACTATCTAAAACACAAATAACCAACACACAGTGCAACTACACATACACACACACCACAAAAAAAGCACAAGCCCACAGTGGTTTGTAATCTAGGTACACATCCTTTTAAAAGGAGCAGTAAAATGTTTGTTTCATGCCTGTCTTCTGCCTTCCTATCTGTCCCTGGGGCTGTCTGTGGCTCTACGTTGATGGACTGTGGTCCGCTAAAGCTAAAAACATCAGGGCGTGGCTTACTTAGCAACCCAATGCATCTAAAACCACCACAGCAGCTTAGCATTATTGACCTTAATGTAGAATTGTGCCCAGGTTTATGCATCTTTGTGATATTAACAATGTGTGGTAGTTGGTTTTTGGTGTAATATTGATCTAAGTTGAGAGGGTACCAGCATGTGTCCTTGCTATATGGTTCAGTAACTAAATGAATAAATAAAATAAAGGTAGAGCACTGTATTGAAAGTAATCTAATGTATGCTTAAAAACATCAATTGCTTGCATTATATGGGGTTGTGCCTACCTTTTAAAAAAAGAAAAAAGACCTATTTGAAAAAAGACATTTGTTTCCTGCAAGATTCTCAAATCACCAAAAGTCCAACTTTTCAGGAATGAAAAGAAACAGGGTTATGGGAAAACTTAAACTCAATTACTGGCAGATTCAGTGATCTGGGGTTCGATCGATATGGGGTTTTGAACACAGATAAAGATACTGATGTTTTTGAATTGAAGCTGCCGATATTTGTGGCGCTATTAAACATTTTCAGGCCCTGAAATTAACTAAATTACGAGTATCCAGTGCTATCCCTCAGAAGTTTATTCTTGTCCAGGTGGAAAGGTCTCTGGAGCAGCATTTAGACCATAGGGCACTAACTCTCCACTGAGACCCATACTAATGAAATTCTTTTAGGTGGGCATATTCACTTGCTGTGGTCAGGGAGGAACCTCCATCCTATCGGAGGTAGACTATATTGATAAGCCAATAACCGTTTTCTAATAAAAGGCCACTATTGGCAATTGTCGATTTATAACCCTACAGTAAAGTAATGGAATAGAGGGTTGGGGGAGAGGCTCTGTCTGTGGGTGAATTATTGAGGAAGATGCATGATGCTCGTCTCACACCGCCTTTTGCTTCTTCCTCCAGAACACAGCGACTGAGTGCTGGACTCTCCAGCCTCTCCACCTGCACCACTTCCCACCACCAGCATTGTGGCCCTTCGGACACCACCACACCCCTGTAACATCTAGCACAGGGGTGGGCAAACTTTTTGTCCCAAGGGCCGCAATGATCTTAGTAAAGTAAGCCAGGGGCCACACATTCTAAGATTGACATAAAACATGAAACACATTTATTTGTGTTGAATCACATGGATGCCATAGGCATGACACAGATTGCTTAACAATTGTCTGACTTGAAAATGAATCATTGCATGGTACTAGTATGATACTGAGCACTGTCTCAATGTAAAGAAAAAGTATAAAGAATAACATGACTAATTAATGATTGTAAGATAGTGGTATAGTTCTGAATAAGACAGCTACAAATAACAATGTGGGTGAGGTGTAGGATGGATGCAGGAGAGAAACAAATCATGATATGATACTAAAATGTTATGGTTAGAATGAGGATTAATAATTGTGTGGTTTAAAAAAAGGCAGTATTTTGAATTATGTATTTATAATGATCATGATTGATTATTTCCAAGTAATGTTTATGGATTATCATTCCTTTCACATCTTGATATCATTGCCTTATTGGTTGAGCAACCTACCTTTCTGGCCTCATCCTTGTCCTCTGACCAGGACACCTACATCTACATCCTATCCATAACCTCACCGAGTGCTAAATCTAATGCTAAGTTGGCATTTAATAACACATCAATAATTCCAAGGTCAAAGTGGTCTGTTTTGATGTACTATAGCAAAATTATTGACCTTGATAATAATAATATATAGCTTACAAGTCCTAGAGTGTAACCCATGCCAATCCCTAGCCATTACTGTGTTTCACTTGTAGCTGTGTTGCTCTTTGCACCATGTTTCTGGCAACAGTATGATCATTCCACGTGGCCATGAGCAATTTCTGCAGGTCATATCATAAATATACTACTGACTTGTGTTGAACCATTTGAGAATTGATTGCATTGGTTTCACTTGGTGAGGCGATGTGTATGCAGCACTGTTTGGAAAGGGGGTTGAAGGCAGGTTCTGTCTTTGTATTGATTTAGATTTGTCATTCATCTTTGTGCCTGCGGGGGAGGGCTATTTTACATAAATCTTACATAGTATACCTCTAAAAGCCAATAGCCACTTATTATATTGCACATCATCCCATCAAAATGATTACACTGTCCTGTCAAAGACAAAAAAATAATATGTTTGTATCTTTTAAATCACTTATTAAAACATTTTTTATAGACTTTTATATTTCTTACCTTGTTTTTATTGTTTTGCTGTTGATTTTTTTCCTCTTTTTCTTCTTGGTACCACATTACTCGAATTGTGGGTTATAACACATAGGTAATCCTACATGAGTCATAAGCATTATAATTGCATCCCAAGTGCATGAGAAAATGTCATAATATACTCTAATGCTGTTAAAAGTAATATATTTACCACAGGGGCCAATAAATCAAGAATATGTGAGCAGATATTAAAATGATCAACAAGCTCCTCTGTGTTGAGTCGAGGTGTCGGAGTAGTGTAGGAAACTCAACCACATCCACACTGGTGATATCTGGGGTAAGTACATTACTAATAACACATAACTGCATCAGGTTATGAGGCTAATTATAATGTGCTTATGATGCACATATGCACGTATGATGTGTTAACCAACAATTCAAGTAAAGTGTTACCTGTTTTCTTTATCCTTTGTAAAGCGCTTGATGAGTATGTTTTAAGCCAATAAATCCTAGGCTTGCTGGTAATAGCCATAAAATCTGTAGGAGTAGCCTGTTGAATCAGTTTTTGCTCACAAGAAAAACATGATCATTTCTTTTGAATTTTAAAGAAAATCTATGCCCTGAGCTGACTGAGTTCAAAGATGTGAACGAAGGGAAGAATTACAGTTTTATATGATTGCTTTGACACAACTGTCACAGTTTTAAAGTGCAGTAATAATAATAACTAATTTTGGACTCAAAATCACATATCATACAAAATAAAACCATATAATGTAGTACCTTATTTGACACAGCTGATGTCTTTCATACAAGCACATGAGGAAAAAAAGGCATATGGTGTGGTGGTCTTACAAGCAACAGCTGAGTGAGATTAGTCTCTGGTGTGACAGAGAACAATGTGCTGTGTTAGAGATCCACTTAGATCGATGTCTATACATTGACCAACTGTTCGTTTTGTGGCGGTCATGCCAATATTGTGGCACTGCACAATAAATTAGCCTGTGTATGGGAAACACTATGTAGATTATTGTTGTATTCTCTTCTGTCTAATAGGATCAATAAAGTGATGCAACTACTAACCCACTACTAATACTACTGTTACAGCTACTAGTGCTACCACTACTACTGCTGCTACTACATACAAGGCTCAAAATGGTCTATATAATTATCATCTTTTAGTCCCCTATGAACCCCATGATCCTCAAGCAAGGGACTCTTGGATTTTCAACGGTCCAGGCTAAAATGGGATCGTGCCTTCTCTGTTATGGCACCTGTACTGTGGAATAAACTGTGGTGAGATCAGGCTAGCTTCTTCAGTCTCCTCTTTTAAATCACTACTAAAGACATACCTCTTGAGATTTTCTTTTTATTTATTATTATTGTTATACTCACATTGTGTTATTGTTTTAATGTTGCACTAAGACTTGTTTTACCCAATTGTCTTACTTGTGGAATGTTTCAGTTTTTCTTGCTCTGTTTTACTGTCCAAGTTCATAAGTTCATTTTGATCTGTAATGTTGGTTTTGTTTTTTGTCTTTACCTTTTTAATTGTTTTGACGTGTTCCGTGAAGCACTTTCTATAAATAAAGTTTATTATTGTTGTTATTACTGCTGCTACTTGTACTATTACTACTACTGTTACTACTACTACTACTGGTCCTAATAGTTGTGCTACTACGAGTACTGCTACTACCACTACTACTACTAAGTTTGCCAACCGTCCCTTTAGAAATATGGAATTGTCCCTTAATGAAGAGAAAATTGTTGCGTTCCACTTTGAATCATTAAAGGGCGGCATTTGTTTTGTGTTTTTGCACAAGGATGATTTAATTTAAAAAACACACACAATTATGAATCAATTTTGGAAAACTGTTTCGCTTTCAACATTAGAAAACAAATTGAGAAGCAGGTGTGCACCAGACAATGCTCTCCCTTTCTCTGCCTCTCACTACCTCTATGTATGTGTGAGCAGCTTGCGTTGACTGATGTTGATTGCTACTTTACGAAGACTAATGGGCGACCCCCACACACAGTCCTCCGCCTGCCAATTGAAAGAGACTGCAAAAAGACAAAAGGGAGCGGGAAAAGGAATTCACGTGGCTTGTCAGTGTTAATGAAAATGAATACGAGGCAAATTGTACACTTTGTAGGCGAGTTTCTTCAGTCGCTCATCAAACAACGCAACTTGGGGTAAACCCACAAATGCAATGAATAGATTCAGAATAAACAAAACTATATGGATGAAAAGGATCTTTTTAGGATTAGGATTTGGAGAGGCTGCAGACAGGCAAAGCTGCCGGTTCATACGGCATCAGTCCCAGGGTGTTTGAAGATGTGTGCCAACCAGCTGGGGGAGGTCTTCCAGAGCCTCTTAAACCTGTCCCTGAGTCTGTGAAGGGTGCCTGAGTTATTGAAAACATCCTGCTTTATCCCAGTGCCCAAGAAGGGCAGCCCTAGTGTGCTTAATGACTACAGACCCATCGTCCTAGCATCCTGTGTTATAAAGACCCTCGAAAGACTGGTCCTTGCACATCTAAAACTGCTGCAGAGAGCATCCATGGAGTGCATTTTGCCTACCAGGCTCATATTGGGGTGGATAATGCCATCATCCACCTGCTACACAGAGCGTACTCCCACCTGCATAAGGCTTGTAACACTGTGAGAATCATGTTTTTTGACTTCTCCAGTGCGTTCAACATCCAGCCCATTCTTCTGGGCGAGAGGCTCAGGTCTATGAGACTGGAATCCCCTGGATCACAGACTACCTGACTGGCAGGCTACAATTTGCTCGTCGACAACTGCATCTCAGGACTTTAGTCAGTGGTGTCAGTGGAACTACCTTCAGCTCATCACCAACAAGACCAAGGAGTTGGACCAGGACCCGTTGCCATTCAGGGGATGGACGTGGAGGTGGTCCAGTCTTATATCTGAAGTGCAATACTCCCACCTTGTCAGTGCAATATCCCAGTGCAATCGATCTGCCATGCTCCTATGGAGACCATATCGTATTGTATGTTCTTAGTTTTTTCAGTTCCTATATCTATAACCGTCTAGTCTATATAGTAAAGTATAGTTTCAGACAGCTCTTTTCTCTTCACCGGCTTCACAGATGACCAGGGAATCAGAGTAGATTGTTTCATCACTTTTTAAAATGGGTAATTGTTTCATTTTTACCATGTGAACTCCAGCAATCTGTCACAGGTGAGTTGAATTAAACTGCAAATGAGAATCTATTTCCTCCAACAAAACTGATTTCTAAAGGGTGTTCTACAGAGTGCCAATAATCCTGGCCATGGCCACGTTTCAATTTTGAAACCATAAAAGATTTTTTTTAATCTTATTTTTTGATCATGTGCTGTTGTAAATTGATAGATGAACGTGTGAGGAGCAAAAGTTGTTTAAATTTCCAATTATTTCAGAAGATATTGTACATTATCTGCATAAAATGCAAAGGTGCCAATAATCTTGGCCAGAACTGCATGTCCAAGCTAACACACATACAAAAGGATGTGGGCTGACACACAGGCATACACACATCAGCCATCACATGCAGTCAAACACACATTCTGCCCAGCATGGTGGGACTGGAATGCTATAGAGAGCAGCTCTCCCTCTCTACATGTGTGATTGCTCTTACAATGATGCTACCTACTGTTAGCATCACTCCTCTACCATCTGGTGTAAAGCAACAAGCCAGTTTAGAATCCTCTCTTCATTTATCCATCCTCTCCTCCTTCGCCCTGTGTGTACGAGTTACAACAGTTGGACAGTTGGACCCATATGGGTTTTTGAAGGCTGACATCACTACCAATATTGTTTGGATCCAAGTACCAATAGTGGATATTTTGCATTGATATTTAATATCTTTAAACATGACCATTTTAATGGTTAAAAAAAATTCCAAGTATTCAGTGTTTCCCAGCAGAAATAATAATAATCATAATATCAAATACAGCTGCAAGCTTCCATTAGCAGGGACCAAGCACATGGCTCAAACACACACAGATGCTGGTGATATCACAATTTGCGAAATTGCAGTACAACCGCATGAGATCTGACACACTTTAGAACCCCTTTGCAAATATGTATGTGATTGCTCTAGCATGAAATGTTTAGGTTTGCCCATCTTCACTGTCAGCTTCATTTGTGTGTCTTGTTAGTTATGTGTATCAAAATTCTGATGTAGGCAGTTTAACTGTGCTGTGTGGAAATAAAAAAGGACTAATAAAAAAGGTTGTTATTGCAAGGTTGGCCTAATGGTGGCGCTATGGAGCACAACCATATGTGGACTGATACACTTAAGAGCCTATCCCAAACAGTTATGTGAAGTTTAGTTGCTCTAGTTTTAAGTGTAGAAAATGTATGCCTCACTTCCTGCACATCTTCGCCATCAACTTAATTTGCATGTCACAGAAATACTTTTAAAAGTAATCTAGGAAGTCCAAATATGGTGTGTGCAAAATTATTGCACAACTCAACTTTGTGGGCGAAATAGTGAAAGAGGTTTTGCATGAAACTGAAAATGCCAGAAAACTATCATTGCAGAAATGAAACCAGTATGCGTAATGTGATTCTAGGCTACTGTGTACTGGTCAGGAGTTATTGGCCAGTATCTAAAGTTGCTTGTTGCCATCACCTGGCTGATCAGGGTATGGTAAGCCAATACTAAAAAGAAAAAACAAATGGTTTCAGCACTTCTTAACATTAATACATACTTGAGTAATATGATCAAAATGTCTCATTAGAATCAGTTCAGGTTAAGGCTTTCCCATAGGCAACCAGTTTAGTAGTGATCACTTTGACAACTGCATCATATCAGAGGTGGACAACGCTGATTGGGATAAATCCATTGTTGAAGAGACAGAGATACCAGTTTCTCCACTGACAGTATCAAGTCAAATTTATTTGTATAGACCTTAATCACAGTTACGGTCTCAAACACCCACATTATGAAAACAATAAATGATGGCACATGACACCAACGTTGGACCCTCTCAGAGGACAAGGAAAAACTCCTAAAAAATCCTTTAGGAAAAAAATGGAAGAAACCTTGGGAGGGGCTACTCAGTGAGGGATCCCCCTACCAGGACAGTCAGGCATGCAATAGGTGCAGAGTTTGGACAAGCAGAGAGATACAGAAATACAGAGTGAACACAATGGACACTTGGTAGGACATCCAGATCTGGTGTGGGGCACCAATAGCAGCTCAGTCAGCATCGTCTCATCAGCCTGAGAGAATTGAAAATTGAGAATTATTAATTCTCAATGATACCAAGGCATGTCCTAAGATTTCTGCGTCTGGCTGTGTTAATATGGGTCAAATCTTGGCAATATTGCATAGGTGGCATCATGCTGTTTTTGTTATTTCCTTAATGAGTGACTCACACAAGAGGGTAGGGTCAAATTTAGAAAAGTATTCTCAAACAGATACCTAGCTGGTCCAATAACCAACATGTCAGTTTTGTTGGAATTGAGAAATAGGAAGTTTAGCGACACTTGATTGAGGATAGGCATGCCTGTAATTTTGGGAATTGGGGGTGATGGTTCGGTTTAACAGGTACGTAAAGTTGAATGTCATCAGCGTAGACGTGCGCGTTCTATCGCGTAGATAGAACCTAAACTATGAAACAGTTGATCGAAAGGGATCAAAAAGACAGAAAAAATCAGTAAGTTGGCTGGCTACAACCCTTTTGAGTATTGGAGAGGAACGGCAGATCTGAGATCAGTCTGTAATTCTGTAGGACTTCAGGATCGAGCATTGTTTTTTTGAGTAATGGCTTAATTTTGGCTGTTTTTTAAAAGAGGGCACAGTGCCAGCAGAGAGAGACCAATTGATAATTATAAGAATTCAGGATCCTAAGATTGGGGAAAAGTCTTTGAATACTTAAAGCAGGGAGAGGGTCCAGGTCGTAGGTTTAGACGTCAGAAGACCAGAATGCAATGCAGCCACAAAACATGTTTTGCATAAAACCTTTTTCTCCACTGGCAACAACAGCTAGTGCTATTGCTGCTATATGCTATACACATGTCAGACATTAACAATGTTGATGTTTGAGGAAATAATAGGCAACAATAGATAAGAGAGCTACAGTGTGGCGATTTTAATGCTCATAATAGATTATGGGGAAGCACACAAACTGATCCTAATGGTCAGGTAGTTGAGGAATTAACTGATGAACGATCCCTTGTATGTCTAAATGATGGTGGAGGGTACAAGAATATAGATATGACACATTAATTTAGGCAATTCCTGCGATTGGAACATATTAAAGGATTCCACTGTGGGAAGTGATCTTCCCTATCTTATGCACATTAAATATTGATCTATCTCATGTAGAAGAAGAGAGCCTTGATAGATGGTACTTTTCTAAAGCAGAATGGCATAGATTTAAGGATTACTGCATGAGGCCAGACAGAAATATAGTAATGGAGGGCTCTGTTGATGAGTGTGCAGCATCAATAGGTATACCAAAAAGTAAAATCAGTGGTAAAAGAAAAGTAGTGCCATGGTGGAATGAAAAATGTAGTATTGTAATGACAGGGCGTAATCAAGCTTTTAGAAGGTAATTAAGGTAGTAGAAATTATCTAATAATAGAAATATAATCATAATCATAATCATAGAAAATTTCACTGTCAGTTTTATAAATTGGTATTTAAAGTATTGAAAAGGAAACCTGTAGACCATTCTCTTTTCCTCAACAGCAGGATCAGCAACTCAACACAGGACCATGCAAGGCTGCCTAAAGTTTTAAAGTAAGCACATCTTTTACTCTTTGGGATTGAAGCAACCACTCTTCAAGAGCACCCTGTCAGAGCAAAGTGCATAAATATTCATACAGCTGGCTCACACTCGACTGAATGAGCCAAACAATGTTTTGCAATGGAATTTCCTTTTAAGGTAATTTTTCTTCTGAGGTGGCTTGATGCACTGAATAAATACCTGAATCGCGAGTTGCAATATGATTATGTCCTATGATAGTTGTCTGAAAATGGGATGGCTATTCAATTTAGATATCCTGATGTGGCCTAAAAAGCTGGTCAGCCTTTCCAGATCATTGTGTAAGTTTTTTTTTCTTGCTTGTGTTCACAGCTATCTGCAGTTTTTAGAGTAATGAATTAATATAAATTTCACAGGATATCAATATTTTCACTTCAGCCAGGCTATGTCCCCTACCCCACTACTAAGCACACAAACGGGTTCACTAGAAGACAATGGCATCACTGCATGTACTTGGGGATTGAAGTGGAGGTGAGTGCCTTCTTTGGTGTGTGTCATAGCTGTTCTGTGAACACATTGTTACATTTCTTAATATTGTCTAAACCTCCTCTGCATTCAGACCTAAGGAGCATAGCCGATATGTCCCTTGAGAGATGCCTTGTCAAGCCAAAAGGAAGCACTGGAAGTTTAACCTGGGTCCTGGTAATGCTTTCAGCTTGGTTAGACTGCACAAGGAAAACATCTGGCTGGTTTTCCTGGGTTGTTAAGCATATTAGGGTTGATTTTCTCATGATCGCTTTGGCAATTGCTTGCTGCCAAGGAGCAAAGTTATGCTTTGAATTTGAATTGCGTGAGCCCTTGCATGCATCGTGTTCCCTTGGGGCCACTCATCTGTCACCTGATTTCATAGGGGATACAATTTTTGAGAATTGTTTATCAATTCATTTCAGGATATCATGTCAAACTCCTCCATAGCACGTGATCTAACTCCGGCTGCACCCCCCCCCCTCCTCTTCCCTCTTCACCCTCTTCACCTAACACTGCAGTGCAGAAACACTGGAAACTGCTGCCAGAAAGGCGGTTAATGAAGCAAGAGTTGTCCCTAAGGAGGGCGGAGGAGCTGATGGGAGGCTGTGCTCCGGTTTTATTGTGAGGGACAAATTCATGCAGCCCTCCACCAGTAAGTTGTAAATTATGTGTGATAGTCTTTTCTAAATTTCTAGTCTTTCAGTCCTGGAAGTGTGCACGTGATATGATTTTTTGAAAACTTTCAGTCTTGCTGTCTCACTTTGTTCCTATCCTACCCCTAATTTAAAGCCTGATGTCAAGCATATTCCTGTAGGAAGTGATCAGACAGCAGGTTTGCAAAAGAAAGAATCCACAAATCGAAGGAGGAAAAAGAAAAAAAATGTGGACAATACTCCAGTCTTGGTTGTTTTGCCATGTTTGCATTCACAACAACAAACTTTCCAGGTGCTCATTGGCTAACAAAATGACAACTGATTGTTTTATCATCACCTCATGACCCACCGGCCACCATTAATGAAGCTAACAATATTAAAACATGTTATATTTTATCGTCAGGGCCAAGACAAGCAAAAGATTGAATTGAGATGCCACGACTCGCGTCTTTGCCCAAGTCACACTAGATGAGCGCTGATGATGAGAGTGCACTCAGCTAAAACGGTTTTGACCACAACTTGAGACATTTGTCTGCGACAGCAAAAGCTCAAAATTATCGCTTGGTGTAAGGGAAGAAAATACTATCATGAGCTAACTTTAGCACCAGAGCGGAAATTTAACAAGTTTAAGGTGACCCTGGGTGTTCTACTTAGACTTGTAGGTCTTATCAAGTGTTTTCCTTCCTTCAATTATTAATATTTCTTATTGAATTCTTCATTGATGAACAAAATCTTGGGTCTTTTCATGTAGATTGACACCTTGGGTACATATCAGCCATCACACAAAATGAGCCCAGTAATAGTTCCAACAATGAGCATCTGTGTGCTGTACTTAGGAAAGAAGTTGATCACCTGTGCAAGAATGTCCATTCACAAACTGTCTCTAGTTCCACCCAAAGGATTTATGTGTTGCCCGAGGTGTTCCAACTGTCCACGCCGGTTAAATTGGTTCTGGGGGTCAATCTCAACAATATGAAGTCACAGCTGATCCTGGGCAGATGAACAAAGCCCAGGGCTGCGTTTTGCTGCTGGATTGTATTTTTCTTTCTTGCTCCAGAAATGTGAACAAGGAACCGTAGACATTTGTTATGCCTCTTCAGATATCTCCCCACAGTCGCTCAACGCGTTGGCTATTAGTCCTCCTCCCTCTCAAAGCGCCCCCCCCAGCCGAGCCTTGGAAGACATCGATAAAGAGACAAATGACATTGTTTTTTCCCTCCGTGGTCACATCTGATGCTGGATGGGCCACCATACTGGCTGATCAACAAATAGGCCCAGTACAGTGTGACTTCTGTTGTGTTGCTGGAAGCTTGGTGGAATATCAGGAGCCAGCTGTAATTGTTGATTCCTCCATGGATTACAATCCACCACCTAAAAAATAAGATGAGACAAAAAGGGGAGAAGGGGAAGCAGGGAGATAAGAGAAGATGTCTACCAAAAAGGCAGTGGGGTAAAAAGACCAGTGACACTATTATGTTTATTTGCAATAGCATTACAACATTTTGAATAAAAATGTTAAAGAAAGGATTCAGAGTCAAGTCGAGTCGTGATTTACTGAAGTATATTTTATAACAAGAAACTGAGCTCAGGAGAGAAATACACACACAAGGTAGGGTATAGCAAGGACAAGGGGGGGGAATTAGTCTGAACATCTACAAGTTCTAAATTCTAAAGTGGGCAATAATAAGGAATGTGGAGGTCCCAAGGATGCCAGCTGTCTGGCACCATAGAGACAGCAGTCTCTAAGATGAAAAGGCCTTCAGAGCAGGTCTGTGACCTATGTACTCCTAGGCCTGTATTTTAGGGCCTGATGACCTACACAGACCAGCAATTCTGAACATACCGGGGACTCCCACCTTCCACCATAACAAATCACGTCACGTAAACTAATTGGGACAGACACACCTAATTAACATAATTTCTTCCACAGACACACCTGTTAACATAATTTCTTCCACACCAAGTATGTGTACACATACAAGGAATTTGACTCCGGTTTTT
>OOFE01045325.1:22498-39331 GCA_900323365.1 Monocentris japonica | reverse complement strand
CGGCAGTGTTGGTGGGCACCGTAGCTGTGGCACCAGTCATTTTTCAATCACCAGCTCACAGCTGGAATGCACCCTCCTGGTGGTGCTGGGGATCGAGCCAGTGACTCTCTGGTGATGGGTTGGTCTCTCTAACCGCTAGGCCAACCTGCCGTCCTATAACTATAATGAACATTGACATTAGGATTACTCTACTCCTACCTCAAGGCACGTTTGAGCCCAGCAAAGACACGTCTACTGATATGGTGTAATTTCAGTGGCAAAAGGCATAAAGAACTGTTCACATACAATACATGATTGGGCCATACTGAATAATATTGACTGAATAGACAAATACCTGACCAACGGCTGCCAAGGTCAACAACCTGATGTCAGGGTTCCTACACGTTTTTGCTAATCAAATTCCATTGCTTTTCCAAGACTATTCCATGACACATATAGTTTTGGACATAATAAGATAATATAAGATGTCACATTTCCACTGCTGACAGGGACATATTTGTTATGTCAGAAAGTTCAGCTGTTTTAAATTGTTTTGAATCCATTTCTCTTTTTTTCTTTAATTGTAGCGTTTGTGTATAACATGGTAAGCCTAGTGGTTACCCCATCTGTACAATGTTAACCACTAGATGGCAGTGTTGTATTAGTCATAGGATTACTGGCCTGACAATGAGATAGTCAACTTCAAAATTTGTAACACAACATAAAGTGGAATTGTTATCATAAAACCTTATGTCCATATGATGATGATGATAATGATGATTATGATTTCTGATATAATGAATGTTTTACGCCTGGATGAGATGTAGTTTGGTTTATCTATATTAGGGTATAATGACAGAGCTAAACAACAATCAATGGCCTGATTACTGTGCCATGGAAAGATGCATCTGTGAATGTAAGAAGCACAAATACACTGACTAGTAGCCAAAGACTGGAAAGCCAAACTATACATCACAATGAGTTCACTCAGGGAGTTAGGCATTACAATAGAGCAGCCAGTGGTCCTTTTTGAAAATAAAAGTCACCAGTTGGGGCCCAAAGTATTGAAATCCAACTCATGGCTCAAGATTCTCAATCTATTATATGCGTTTTGGTGGTAATTCTGAGCTGATTGGATTGTTTCAAGTCAGTAGGGTCAGTGAGCCTTGTAGTTTATGATTGTTGGTATGTTGTAGTTTCTGACTGCTAACTTGGCCCTTTAAACACAGGAGAAGTGGCTCTGGGTGTCCAGAAGTTACTATTGAATCCGCTGGATGTATTTAATGAAACATCTGTCACGGTGGTGACCACTCTCCCCCTCCCCCCTTCCCCCCAGAATTCAAGGCAGGTTTCAACACAGGGGCACACATAAGTTTAACGGCACGAAGGATGCCTATATCTGATCACATTTATTGGTAAAGGCTTTATTGGACAAACCCGCAGTGACACCCGCCTCCACCCCAGTGAGTTTTTTTTTGTAGCGTGCCTGTGTGCGCGCAAGAGCAGCTGTCATTGGGTTGAAGCGGGTGCCCGCGCACTGCATATAGAACTACCCCGTTTGAAGCTTATGCTGCAGCTCCTGGCCATCTTGTATCAGGCAGAATGAGGACCTGAAAAATACCACATAGGACGTTTTTTACAGAATAAGATACCGAGGCGAGTAACTCAAAAGGCAGAAATAATAACATCTGCCGCTGTGGTTTTTGAAAACACCCCAATCTGAGCTGTGGATTATTACGAGGAAATCGTATTGAAACCATGAGCTGGGGGTCGGAGCTATGGGTAAGTCAGTGCACTTGTATTGTCCTAAGATTTCTATTGATCCTGTATCAGCGTAACGGTTCTCCGATTTTAAAAAAAGGGTACAAGGCGCGATGGCTCGAAATGACCACACCAACGACGTTTAAAATGTTTAAATGTGGTCTGTGGACGTTCAGCCTCTGTAACGTTAGCCTACAAAAGGCTAATTTGTAGCGGCAATCACTGGAACTGTTAGCTTTTACATCTTTGTTATGTACATTCCTGGAGCTAACTGCTAATACCAGTCAAATGCGGGTTATTGTTGACAATCGATAGCTCATCATCCATTTTAGTTTACGCTCGAGCCTTTCAAACCATGCCTAGCACACACCCCCTCAAATATATCCCTCCGATGGCAAGTTGTTCAGGCTACAGCCTCACGTTTCAGTGGCAGGGTCGTTTTAACGAGTGGATTACGGTCTAATAACAAGCAGGGGAATACTATTCATCATCTAGGTCATATGACGAAGTAGAGGTAGATGTAGGAGGAAGCAGATGAGAATCAGGCCATCTGAATACATGGTGTTATATCTTAAAGCACTAATGTCAAATTACAAGCAGTGGTGGACAGTAACTCGTTGCGCTCCTCTAGTTACTCTACTTGAGTAGATATTTGGAATAGCACTACTTTTCTCAGTCATTTTTAAAATATATATCCAATGTTACTCTGGATATATCTTAGAGTACGTGGTGATTACAATGAGATCTGGCATTTATAGCAAACATCTGTATTTTTAACTTCCATAAGTGATGCTATAAATTTGTTGGCATGAGCTTTAAATTGAACCACTCCCAAACCTGGGGGTGATGAATGACACATTATTTTCATGGTCTATGCCCAAAGGGGAAATCTGTTCATCTTTGCAGGGGAAGATTTAGCCACACATTTGTTTCAAAATAACTGGATTTGTATTTTTATTAGTGAGCTGCTTTTCTTTGAGTCAGTTTAGACAAGTACCGTTACTCTGATTGGAGTTATATTTAACTGAGGAAGCAGCTCTTCTATTTGACTGTAACAATAGTCTTTACAAATCTCAACACAATCCCTTCTCAGAGGGACCCAGGATTACCCTGCTTCTTAGAGGCAAAGCCATAAAGTTCCCATTTATATTGGTGATTCCTTGAGTTGAGCAATTGTTTCATCAGGCTAACAAAACTTATCAGTCAGGGAGTACTGGTTGATGCCTACTAAGAGGAGAGAGAAGAGAAGCCTAAATCGAAGCCCACCTTGCTGCAATAAATTCCAGTGCTATGATGTCACATTTCTTCCACCCACTCTGAACTCAAATTTAAGGACTGTTGAACAGCTTACAACCAGATAGTAGCCCATACTCTCTTTAAGTCTTGATGAATAAAATGGCATGGTATTGATTTCCCCCTTTTATGCGCACACACGCTCACAAATGTAGGGCTATGTGTTGTAAACTACGGCATGAGAATAAGGAAGATTACAGGACTGCGTCAAGCTATTTTTACGACACGCTAATAAGCAGTCATGGCCAGTGGAATTCCACTTGTCTAGATTTTGTTTCAGCTCATCTTGTTATTTTGTTTCTGCAAATAATCCACCAGATAAGCAATCACTCAGTTGTCTGGATGTTGACATGCTGACTGACAGAGAGACTCTGGATGAGAGGCGGTGTGTGGGTTTGTGTGTGTGTGTCTAAGTGGTATGTTTCTGTGCATGCTTGTATTCATGCAAGTTTCGACTGGAGTTGACATTTTGGACTTGCCATCTCTTCTCTTGTAAATGTGATACAGCAAGCACAGCTTTTTCTACATGGGAATTAAATTCAATGACTTCATAAAACTTTTTTTTTACAAATTGATCTGTGGGCTACAGACTCTGCACAACACCAGAATACCTTGTTTAGGATGCTGTCTAGGATATGTCTCACTGTGTTAAAAGTTTCAGCCTCTTGTGATTTGGTAATTGCCAATATCAATATTATGAGTCTGTTGTTTTTCTGCCAATCAGAGAAAAAGCAAGGTCTGGAGATAGTTAAATCGGGGATGTGTTTTCCCTCATAAGAAAAAAAGAGGGAGAGGCACTCCCCTGAATTCTCCAGTAATTTACCTGGTCCAAAGTTCACAGAGAAAACCACAAGTACTCCAGATTCTTGCTGTTTTACCAAGGATGTCAGTGTATTTTTTTCTCTTTACTATTGCACTGCTTGACCAAGATGCACTGCTGTCCAGGTAGTTGTACAAAGCGAACATTGCCTGGGGGTATTTTAGAGGCTTTCATGCGTGCCTTGCCTCTGGAAAGCATTTGCAAGTTTTTTTTAAACAGAGACTGAGCTTTTGCAGAGAATAGTGTATTACAACCAGATGCTCTCTTTTTTCCTAAGCAGGCTGAATGGAATCCAGACACTTGTTTCTTTAATCTTAGTCCTTACAACTGAACACGAGGCAAAGCGGCGCAGTTCTCTACAGGTGGCAGTTCACAATTGCCACAGCTCCTAATTGGTCATTAGGAGCTGTGCATACCAGTGTAATAGTTAAGTTAGTGTCAGTTTTAGCATATCTATGTCATCAGTGGAATATGCAGTTTAACACTGGCTACCTCAGTGTCCTCCAGTGCTGATACTGAAGGATATGATGCCTTGCACATTACATAGATGATGCAAGTTTCTGTCTTGTGATTTCTTTCTTTCAGGCTAGTTAGCTACAACCTTAGAGTGGTGCGACACGACAGGATGAGGCTAAGGGATACCACATGGGCTTCATCAAGCTCAGCCTGTTGTATTCTTTGCTGTGAGGAGGGAAGTAAATGCTATGAAGTGAGGTCACAGTTGAGCAGGGTTTCCGAATCTCTCACAAACATGAATGGGTTGAATTATTTCATGCAAGCCATGTCGGAATATTCTCTCCTTCAGAACTGGAACTTTGCAACGAGTGAGAGAAAGACAGGGAGAGGGAGAGAGATTGGATTTTAACTATATTGAATTGAATGTTATTGATGAATTAGTTTACTTGGTCTTTTTATTTGGTGGGGCTCCAGTGGCGAGGCTCTGTGAGTCACAGTGAGCAGATTACAGGCAGTTGATAGGCTCAGAAATGTTGAATGCCTTTTGTGCAACATCATAGCGGTGATTACAGTATTCATCCTGCTCTCAGTGGCTGTCAGTTGCTGGGAATGTATGCTGCCACGGAAATTATGATCATCACTGTACTCTTTTGTGACATTACCAACAAAGGTAGCAGGAAAAGTGCTACTAACACTATGTTTGCTCAAAGAGTCTCATATGCTGCAGAGAAAATAGTTCACTAAAGCCCTGCTGTATTTGATCCAGATGCCAGATAATTGATTGCAAAGTTTTGGTATCTGCTTGTTCACATTTGTTGGGTATTGAGCTTATTGTTGTTGTGGGTCACACTTTTAGTGACTTTCTTGTTGTAGGGAGGGCATCCTTGCCACAAGCTAAAGCACGGACGGTTTTGGTAACAACAGCACTATGCTGAATGCCACATCTCCAGTCTTGTGATAGCCGCTCTAATAGGGACCAAAGATTGTTGGACAGACTCCCTTCAGTACCTCTAGCAGCTGGAATATGTGAGCCAGGATAAAGCCGGGTTCACCTACCTGCTCCAGTATTGGTTTAGTGCAGGTGGTCATCAGCCTCCCGAGGAGACAGCTTATTAAAGTTGTTAAAGGAGGAATCAGAGAAATCAGGTGGCTCCCTGTCTCCTCAGGCTTTTCCACCCAGTCAACATATTAAACAGTATTGGACAGTCAATTAGTACCAAGTTAGCTTATCCGTTTAAATTGAACACATACTTGTTCTGTGTTTTATGGTTCACTTCCCGTTCTCCGAATCACTGCATAGTCAAATCTGCTTCACCGTCGTATCATACCAAACACTAACAAACATATGTCATTCATCACAGCTAGCCATGTACTATAGGGCTCAGGCCTTTTGAGGCGAAACCTCACTGAATCACAGTGCCTGTCTGGCTTTAGCTGCGGTTGGTATTTATTCTCCAGGCCTGCAGGTGGTAAACACTATGTCTTTGTAAGCATAAAGATTGGACTCCAGTCTACCCTAAGTTCTCTTTGGCCCTATTTCAACAGTACCAGAAATACCAATTGTTTTCTTTTTGTGTACGAAAACTGTTAAGTAAGCAGACCAACATCTTGTGTATGCACAGCAAGGATCCCGTGCATAACCCTTCCTACAGAGGCTCTATGTACAAATGAGGCCATTGAAGAAGGAAGTCAAATGTGGTGAAACATGTGACTGTTTTTCGAACAGGGGTCAGGAAAAAAAAAGAAGATAAAAGACTAGGCCTATTTCATAGCTATAGAGGCCTTCAAATCCAAATAACCAAAAGATTCCAAACAAAATGTTAATGTTGGCTAATGTTCTTTTATCAGTAAAAAAACAGGACATTTTGCCTCAATAGCCACAACATGTACCTTATCGCTGAAAAGGGAAATAAGACATAAACAGTGTCCTCTGGTATTACATGACACATGACCTTTTCACTATAAAGCACCTTGAATGTTTCACTTCTGCCATGTGGTTTATTTGGGAACTGGGCATAAGCTATTTTTCTCACCGTTGCACATGGCAGTCCACTCATTTTCTATAACCTGTAGAGAAAAAGCTGTCCTTTCCTGTCCCAGGCAACATGGACAAGACTGAAACTCTACTCAAAGAGCAGCAGCTTAAGGTTGGTACCGCATGGGGGTCATCACCATTGATTCTATAATATTAGGTTATTTGGCCCATGGGTGATTGGGTCATGTTGTTCAAGTGATGCAGCACTTTGTGTTTTTCAGTGTCAGTCAAGGCCTGGAAATAGTTATATGTCCATAGGGGACAGCAGGAAAGATGAATGATATAGTCTAGTCATTGTAATTGTAGCCACATGCCTGTCGTTTGGCCATCACCCCTGCAGTGTAACTGAGAAGGGAAAGTGTTTTCATCAGACTAGGCCCTTTAAACATTACTTGTTTTCGCTCATGCTGTTAAGTGGTGCTTCAGACTTCAGAAGGGCACAAACAGACAAGTCCAATCAAAACCTCATGGGCTTGTTTGCGTGAAGAGCATTCATGCACTCATGGTGGTGATATCGGGGCTGATCTCCTGCTAGGTTAGTTTGCGCTGTAAATGGCCTAGTTTTAGACTCTGATTTCCTCACTGGTTTCCGTTGCTGTGCTTCGGTTTGGCCTAGAAACCCCCAGGGTCTAGCCTGGTCCCCCGCTGCTCACTTGATATTCAGGGCACTTCCAGGACTGAAACCTGAGCTAGCTTGTTTCCTTCTGTCAGTGTGTCATAGTCGAGGGGGGGTCAGGGACTGGGACCTTTGACAGGCTAGGCTGGGATAGGGATCCCTACCCCCCCATCTCATACTCACCATGGCCCACCTGCCGACTCTTTGATACCCCAAAGACATTTTCTCTCCACTTCTTTCTTTGACCCCCAAGATGGTTAAACAGTGATGAAAGGAGCCACCTCTGATCTAAGTGCCCCACACTGCACCACAGGGAGTGAGGAGGAGAAAGAAGAGGGCGAGGGACTAACTGCTATTAAAAAGGGGTTACTGAAAGCTCATCTTGAAACTGGTAGAAGATCTCAGTCTGGTATGTCTCTTGGTTTTCACGTCACAATTCAGTATGTTTTCGGTACAGCGGAGAAAAATAAAGGGCTCACTAAAATGTCACCAAAGTCAAAAAATAAGAATCTCACTTTGCATGACAGTTTAATCAGTTAACTGTGAAAATAATAGCACGTAGTGAGCAAGTGATATCGCGTGCCCTGACCCAAGGTGGCCTGCTGAAATGATGTTTTTTTGACATTGACGTTGGCCTACCAATCCTTGCTCTGTTTTTCAAATCTTGTTTTCAGCAGGCGGTTACTTGATGTGATGCTGATATCGTAGGTGGAGAGCATAGTCCTTCAAGAGAGTAATAAGAGAGGTCTAGGATATTTTGACATTCTGTCCATACATTAGTGACTCATGACTTCCCCTCACTGACTGTTGCAGCCTCTAATCTCTTCTGTTATTTGGAAGGGGAACCTCTCATTGGAAACTATACTGCTGTGGAGCTCCAGTCACATGAGCCCTAACTGAGCTGTATAGTCTTACCTGGACTCCTAATTACTGCTATACTGTAGTACATAACTGTCATTTGTTTGCCCAGCTTGTGACAGCATAGCATTAATACTGAAGTAACGCTGTCACACACATCGTGGTGTTACCATGCAGTTTGCTGTTTTACTGCTAGTCAAGGGAGAGGGGGCTTGGTCATTTCGTGTTACATGAAATTAGCAACATGCATATAGGCCTGCAGCCACTTCTCCTTTGCAACTCAAATCAAGCCTAAGTATACTCTGTTGCAGCCAAAAGAACCTAAAATAGTAGCAACAGCACCAACAGAGGTGTGCACTGGAGCGCAGTGTGACAGATAGGAGAAGGATAGACAACTGAAATATACTCTATGTTGCCCACATAGTGATTGTGAGCGAGCGTTGAAGTCTGATGAAGTTATACCAGAAGGCTCAATGTTCACACACATGCACATCATTGTTGCTTAGCAACATCAAAAGGCAACAGGAAATATTTATTTGGTTTGAAATTAACTCATACTTGCGTGTAGAAACAAACAACCCAGTTTGCATCAGGAATGGATTTAATGTTGAACACATCAACTCAACAAGTCATGTCTAAGATGCTGACCGACACCTTAAGGTCAACCTGTTTATTCTAATAACGTCAGATATTAAAGTGTCTCTCATGATGTACATCAGTTCACCGAACGTTTCAGCCTTTTTCACTTTGTCTGGTTGCGCAAACATTCACTCACAGTTCCATATTTCTGCCTTTACACTTCCATATTTCCTCACTGAAGGTGGCATCATTTCCTCTTTGCTCTAGTCGGACCGATGACCATCAGCAAATATCAAAATGCTCTTCTCAGTCTAGATTTTGCTCCATGGTTACAAAGTAGGTTGTGTTGAAACAAAGAGGTCTGCTGCAAGAAGCATTCTCCCTTTCATTAGCATCTTGTTGCAGTAACCGCAGCACAATGTCATGAAGTAGTTATGGTCAGTATGCTCAGCTGTCTCCACGATCAAGCCTTTCAGTCATCACACTTGGCAGTTAATGCCCTGACATAAGTTTGAGATGTTTACTTTCAGAGGAAAAGGGGCCTATGATTGGTCTCTTGAGAGAGATCTAGTTGTTTCTTCATTGTAGTTTGCTTGGAGGCAAGCCACTAACGTTAAGCCAGAAAGGAAATGTAAGTTAGAAACAGGAAGTTGTTGCAATGACTCATTTTTAGGGGAATCTTGTAGCACAACTGAAACCGACTCAAAAAGGTTGTATTTTCTTTATGAACACGCCTAAGTTCTCCATCATCTGCCTTCTTTTGTGATGAGTCAGTGGAAGCTTTAGGGTAAATCTTTACAAACAAATTAGTCATGACCACTGAAAAAGAGTGCATGCTACTTGTGTCACAGTAGAGGTCTTTTTTTCTCCCACTGAAATCTCTTGTTTCTTAAGGGATACCAGATGTCTGCAGGAGAGCGGGTGGGTGCCATGTAAACCTTTTTCCCAGTGACTTGTCTCCAGTCTTTCTTGCCGTTCTTTGTGCTTTCTTATTTGTTGCGTTTCTCTTTTGTTCTCTCTCAGTTTGCATCACACTTACTCATTAGCTTGCTTTTTTCCCTCAACCATCTGAGACTGGTATTAAAATAAATGCAATCAGTTGAGTTATTTTTAAGAAATGCAATACAGTGTTTTTTCAATTTCCATTTCTTCCATTCACTTCCATTCATATTTCTTGTGAAAGAAATAAGGGTCTGTTTTTCAGTCATTTGCATGGCTAGCTCATATAACTCCCATGTGATACTGCCACTCTAACTACTGACATTTCATATCCCCACTACTGACCTGCAGCATTATAGATCACTTTGTCATCAACCAGACATATGTCGCCTAATTTAGAGGTCCTTTTGTAATATGTGGCTTGTGTATATTTGATGCCAGATACATACATAGATCCAGTAGATAGATAGATGGGCTTACCATACCTATATTTAGTATAGAGACTTCACATGGTGGTATTTTCTCTCTGTAGAGTCTATTCTCTGGGCATCAATGTGTATGTACGTGTACCCTTATATTTTACGATAGTTTCACATAGAAAAAAATATTCTCTGGTGAAACACAGAGTGATTGTACTCTTTCTGTAGATTCACCCAAAATACCATTACCTCTTAAGCCCAATATCAGGAAAACCATGCTGTGAACCACAGGAGCTTCATGCTTGTGTTAACATCAACAGACCATGCGGGCTAAATACATTGTACTTGGTTCACAGTGTTTCCAGCAGGAAAATCGTCCTGTAGCTGTCTTGTGTCGTCAATGTTTTTATTTACCAATAACTATATACTATATAGCTATATGTTTACCTGCTGTGCTCAGGGTGGCTACAGGCCAGTCGAAGCTTGAGGCGGGGATGTGGTCGGGGTTGTGGATGGAGCACAAGCTGGGGGCCGTGGAGCTTGGCTGACGTAAATGCAGACGAAAAGCGATGCAGTGAAAGTAAATGCAGTGAAAATAGTTACAATATTTATATTATATATTAACAAAAGACTCATGTAAGATTATTCCTCACGTGGTCAGATATACTGGCTTAAACTCACCAGTCACACTAATCACAGTGGTCTGCGTGGCCTTTTTAAGCAGGTCTTACCATGCCTCCCTGTAGTATATAGGCCAAATGAATTGCGCACATTGTTGAGAGGGTATGTGCTGTTGCAGTAAGAACATAAACAAATGGGGCCACACACTCTCGTTTACCCAGAGAGGGTGACTGCTTGAAAGACAAGTGGTCCGAGACCCAAAATAGAAATGGAGTACATGGTAGACACATAGTTGGGTGGAATCCTACTGGGATTTGATTGCCAAGGGGGTGATTTGACCCTTGTCATCTGAAGCTATGTTATTAAGCTGTAGCTCTAATTAGGAAAGAGTCATTGTAAGAAGAGAAGCCTCGCTTGACACTCCTTTTTCAGAAAAGGTCTATTTATGAACTGAAGCTATAAGCAAGAAACATGGTGGATTTCGGTGTAAAACAAAATACAAATGTTTTATATTTGTCTGTCAATTATTACTATAATATTTGCCACAGCACGTTTTTATCCTAGTGCTATTTGTTTGTGTGTTTACTTGGAGGAGGTATGGTGATCAGCTGCAAGAGAACATGTAGTCATTATGTTCTATGGCTGTTGTGTGGAGGAAACGCAAAGGCCTGCATGAGATGTCATTGCAGCACATAGCTGGAATGCCTTGGCCAGAGATTCACCTGAGCCATGTGCAGTATCTGTGCTATCTGTGGACAGCTGGCTCTGAGCAGGGGTGCCATTTGACATTAAAGTCAGTGTTAACCGACCACCCTTGCCCATTAACACCCTTCATGCTCAGTGTGAGTGCTAGCCTGCAGGAGAGACGGAACATGGGTTTGCCAACTCACTGCACTAGCTTAAAGTGGATGCAGTCACTTCCTTTATTAAAATATATGGCCACTTGTTAACTAATTGTGCAAACCCTAATCACCCCAGTGCCTTTGGACCGCTGTGGATTAAATTCATAATTCATAAAGTCATCACTGCACCACTCGCTGTAGACATCCATATCCATATAACGTTATCAAGCCTATAGGCTCCCACTAAGATGGCTTACCTATAGGAGAAGCTGGACTGCTTCCAACTCCTTCATTCAATGGATCAGCAAAGGCATTCAGCTGAACCCCCCTGCCAATAGCTATGCTTTAGTAGGTTTCTAAACTATATCTCCGTATCGTTGCAGTTCTCTCGCATCAGGCTTATTCTAAAGTTCCCAACTGTTCTCCATAATTCCAGAGAATGTGTTATATAAGAATTAAAGAGCTTTATCTGCCAAATAGAACAAAAACAGCTCAACAAGAACAATGGCTAATGTGTGTTTGCTGGTCCTGCTGGGGTAATCCTCAGAACAGTGGCATCCTATTGGGTGGTAAATGTAGTTACAAGGAAGGTGTAGTAATCAGATTATTAACAGTGTCAGACAGAGTAATTTAATTGTACAGCCCATGGGCAAGCAAGCAAGCAACCTCTGCAACGTCCCCTCTCTTTAGACTTTCGCTTCTGTCTGCATTTCTTGTGTTTTGATTGACCCTCATCAGCTTGCTCTTGGATTAGACATTGTCATGTGGTGCGTTTGGATCCACTCTTGGATTGCATTATTCTAGGATCTCAACACTGCTCTGCTTGATCAAGACTTGTTCTTCCGTCATACATCAATCTTCTTCTGAAATGGAATAACTTTCTCCCTTTATGCACTGTGTTGCCCCATGAGGACCGTAAGCATGTTGCGCAGACGAAGTGAGTTATTCCTTTTTCTGGACGGCGTTCGCTCTGAGAAATCGGACCCCAGTGAGAATGACGAGCTGAGCCCATTTGAACAGTACCTGCAGGTGCTACTGCAGATGAAGATGACCAGTGCAGTAAGTGTGCAGAGAAGGATAGTAGCCCTAAGAAATGTGACAGCCAATGCATACTGAGCTCTGTAGCATTATTCGTTGTGTTCAGAAATACCAATTACCAAGTGCAACAAAGGCTGTATGCTACAGTAAAGCTTAAAGTACAGGCTAATAACTGCAGGCAGTCACAAAATGTCTGCAGCCCATTAGGCAATGTAGAAGATGCTGCTCTGTACTACCAGCATAGACTGACTAAAGGCCATGCTACAATACAGCCAGGCCTCGTTACATTGAAGTCAGCTTGTGGGTCTTCCGGGGCGGTGCCTAGGAGAACGGTGCAGTAAAGGTTTTCTTTTGGACTTCCATGAATGAGCCGACCACCCTTCCAGTTACTGTGACTCACAACTGAGAGGCGGCAATTTCCTGTTGCTCACCCACTGTGAGAGAGAGTGTTGAGAGTGACAATCGAAATAGACACCCGAAACAGCGTCTTGCATAGGTGCACCCAGAAGAGCCGTTGTACATGCGCAGAAAAACGATACACCTGTGCATAGACCAACACACACACTCACAAAATTTCAGACCAGCTGGGGTGTTGTTACTATTAAAATCGGCACAACATGCAAACAAGAGATAAGGCCACACACTGCCCCAAACAGCTGCTCATATTTTGCAGCATGTGAATGTGTGTCCGTGTTGTTCTTTCAGAGGGGTGTTTTGCATAGATAACTTGTAAAACTGGACGTCAGACATCAGACAGTATGTCTGATCCTTCACACTGAGTAGTCTCTCTACGAGGTGGGCGTAGTTTGGGTATTGATGTTTGTCTGATGTTTAGCAAATCTGCTTTCATCCAGGCCTTAATGCGTGCATGCAATACCCGCGGCAGTTTGAGACAGAAAGAGTCATACAGAAAGAGTTAGTCTTGTTTTCTTGTGTAAAGTCATTGTTTAGGTTGGACGGGCAAGTCCTTCTCAACCTCTTATGACACAAAGTGAAATGGAGGCGGGCCGCTATTCACTGGTCCAGCACATGATCATCAGTTTGTGTCTTTGTTTGTGTGCACGTGTGTGTGTGTGTGTGTGTAGCTACTGTCCCTTTCCCTCTGACTACTCTCTGACACATGGGTTACAGAGGGCTATGGAGGCATTGTTCCGTCCCACTTTCTTGGACAAAGCCTCATGTGTGTCCAAGAGAGGGTTTGGCATCTCCCCCAAATATTTGTTCTCGTGGCCAGACGCCCACCATCGTGAGACACGGTAAAGAAATGCATTGATCTACTCACGGATGAAACCAAATTTCAGCGGCTTTGCCTCGCTGAATACAGTGCTCCTCTGAGTCCTCTCTCTCTCTGTCCTTTCTGTTCTGGTCAGTGAAGGACAATAAGGGAGAGGCTTTGGATATTTTCAGCCACTCTGTTTTATTGGACCAGGCAGGGCTGCTTTTGCAACAACAATTGGACTAGCCGTTTATTACTGAAATTGGCAGGACCCTCACAGCCTTAATGATCAGTTGGGGATGAATGCTGAATGTTTCTTTCCCTCTGAGTTTGCTAACTAATGAGACTCCTGCTATAATTTCTCATAAAGAAGAGCATAAAGACCACATTGAAACCATCTTCTCTCTTTTTCTGAATCTATGAATGAGATGATCGGTAGATGGTGTCACTTCCTTTGCCCCATGATAGTTTCTGATACACAACCTGTTTCTCCTGTCATAGGATATAAATGAGTTAGGCATGGACTACAAGTCTCTGACATGCTCTCCATGGGACAGTGGGGTAAAGGGGCGGGGGTACGTGGGGTAACAGAGCCAACAAAAAAAGCTCAATACTATGTCAGGGCTCAGATATTTTCAGCACATCGATAGCCTACCATCCTTGCTCTTTGGTCAGCACATTCAGCCACTGATAAAAGAATGCCTGGCTGGGACAAAAGCATCTATAGTCCCCTTAGTCCCATTGTCCTCCCTCCAGCAGAACATCTGTCCCCTTGCCCACTGTGGATACTTCACCCTCCTCTGGTGAGACATCTGCTCTTCTCTCTCTCAACAGGTTTCCCTTCAGAGGCTAGACTTTGGTGATAAGCTGCTATTTCTGAATACTGTCAATACATACTGAATGTGTGTGTGTGTGTGTGTGTGTGTGCGTGCATGTTGGTGTGCGATAATGCATGTGACCACTGCAGTTATGTGTGTTATGACTCAAAGGAATATAACTGGTGCTCACTTAAACAACTATTTTAACACGTTATTACCCTCAGTGGCCCAAGCAAACAGCCCCCGTGCTCCTCTTCTCTTGTTCTTTTAATGCTATATTGATTTGTTTCTGTGATCCTCAAAAACATTCCCGGTGGCACCAGCCTTGTTCTGAGGTACATCTACTCACTTTGCACACACCAACCATGTTAAAGAACCACCACTTGCCAGGGATGAGTCTGACCTAACAGGAACTCTGTCTTTTAAATGTTCTGGATCAATGATATCATTGTCCTCCCTTTATCCCCCCCCCAAAAAAGAGAGGTGGCCATGTCAAATGTGTTTTATATAGTCTTGTCTGTATTCTTCCAAGGCCCTTCAACATGAATCAACATGTTCTGTGGCTTACAGGTGCACTATTATGCGTCATTTGTCTCTTCCTACTAAATTTGTGAGTTGGCTGCATTCTCGTAACATTAGCAGCAATCCCAGGAGGGATAGTGTGCCAGGCATGTGTTTTGTCATGAAGTTGTTTGTGTCATCCTTAGTCGCTTGCTCAAAGGAGATCATATGCTCAGTAGTAATTCATTTTCTGACTAGCTCCCACTGTTCTTGATCTGTCACTAGCACTGTTGCTTTCTACTGCCTTCTGTGGTACGAATGAGAACTTGAGGCCAGATAATTATTTGCTTGCTCTGAAGGTGATACTGAGACATGCGTTCGGTGTCAAGCATCACTGGCATTTTCTGTGTCAGTGAAAGATACACTGACAACTATTCAGGATACTAGCCTATTTCCAGGCCATGGGATTAATGTCAGACTGCATCTGCCTGCACCAGGCTCATCTCAGCTTGGCCATAAACAAGATGACATGCCTATGGTTTTTCTGCCCTCATCGTATTGTATAGGGAGGAAAGAGGAACCTTTTGTATCTGATCTGGAATGGTAGCTAAATAATGTGCATTAGTTGAGATTAACTGGCACTCCATTGCATTAAACATGCACTGTAATCTCCATCACCAGTTGCGGAGGATGGGAGGTCAGACGGCTGATCCTTAAACGAGCATGTATTTGTTTTCTTACAGTAAATGGGCAGCCTACATATATTTAGTACCTATAAAGTGTCTCCTTTGTTCTCTGTTTGAAGCCGCCTCTCATTTCCTGGATATTCCTGCTTTATTTATTTTCCTTTTATGTACTATTACAATAGTACATGCACCACAGTGCAATGGGATGCGTCCTGAAATAACAAGCAGAGTGGTGCTGGTTCCTCTCCTGGAGGGATCCCCCCCTTCTTCTCTCCTGCAGGAACGAGGTCAGGTTCAGAGGTCACAGATGATGGAAGTGAGCCCAGAGCAGGAACTAGCAGGAGTTAGGTTTTGGTACAGGGGCCATAGGAGGGAGGTTTAGCAAAGACCACATATGATGTTTTACTCATGAATGTGGTAACTGTTTGGCCAAATTTGAGAAAAGGACCCAGTCTCACTTCCTAATATACTTACACATCAACACATCACCCAACCTCAGTCAGTTGCTTTGTGTAGAAATGGTGAACTGATGAACCATCGACTGGAGTTAAACGTTAAGTAAGTAGAGCTACAATGATGCTATTTTGTTATCTTCAAATTTTATCTAGCAATTAATTGTAGAGATTAATAACATTCTCAAATGACAAAATATATTTATTTTGTGTTTAGTGTGTTTGTTTAGTGTCATGTTGCAAGTTTATTCTCCTCTTTCCCTTGTCAATCTCTTCCATTCAACATCTCTGCCTGCTTTCCTTACCTTTGCTTCCAGTCAGTCACCTTCTTTAATAAGAGTCTCTTTCTATGGTTGGCACCAAATGATTTATAAATGTATAAAATATCGATATATTTGATGGATTAGAGGGGCAGCAGGGTGATGTAATGAGTAGGGAGACTGTCCTTCAACCAGAAGACCTGGAGCTAACAGCATCCCTCTCAGTATCCCTCTCATCCTGTTGTTTCTGTGATATTTTCCTCACTATAGTTCATCATTTATTAAGTTGCACTTTCTCTTGTGGCTGGGGAATTGCCTTGTCGATGAATTTTCCCTCTTAGCGGAGCAGCTGTCCTCTCTACCCCATCTTACATTCATAAAGATGTATGTCTTCAAAGTGAGTCAGCGTGTATCGTCCTGCTATGAGTTAGAGATGTTTTGAGTTTGCATTCATTTTCAGTAAAAGGGGGGGTGGTGGATTTTATTTGGCCGACAATATAGGCTAATGCTTCACCTGAGTGCCCCCTCAGTTTCATCCCCTCTGTGTAATCCCGCCTCTTCTCTCATCTCTACCTCTTTCTAAACCCCCTCCCTCTGTTTCCCCCCCTCTCTCAGCGTCCTCCTCTCACATCCCACTTATTCCA
>OOFE01045325.1:0-19551 GCA_900323365.1 Monocentris japonica | reverse complement strand
AGGTTGTGGGGGGATGGGGCGGAGCTTGTGTTTCCATAGAGATTAGGTATCAGTGTTATCAACCCTAGTGCTGACCCACATTTTACTCCTCCGCTCCCTTCTATTCGCTCCACACATGCACTGCTGTTTTGGTACAATCACTGATTTTGAAAGGCAAAGAAGGGAGCATGACAAGTCCCCGAGACGAGGGCCGAGGGGTTAGGGGATTCAGCTCCTAATGCCTCCTACATCCCGACAACAAGCAGCAGGAGACCCCCCCCCCAAATCCACCAACCCAATCCTTAGAGAGGGCTGGCAAGATGGCTAATACTTTAAGTATTGACCCCAACCCTCCATTTCATACTGACTAACCAATACCCTTCCTGTATTGACATAGCAATCCCCTCTACCAGATCCTCTACAGCCCAAACCACTCCTCTTTTTGAGGATAACGTCTGCTTTACTATTGAGATAATAGGACTAGCTGTCTGTGTTTACATGCCTGCGGTAAACACATATCCCCAATTTCCTGAAAGCTGCACAGTTATAAAGATACAGAAATATCAAACAAACTTACAGAGACAGCACCTTATGAGATATGGGTTATTGTTTCCTCCAAATTCTATTTTTTTTTTTGATATTTCTCAATTTTTGATGGGCTTGATCATTGTCTTGCTGTGTCTAATCCCTGCCAAAACATTTCAAACATCAGAAAGAAGAGAAATAGCGTTCAACTTAATGAAAAGCAAATGTTAGATGAGCTCATGCACATATGCACATAGCTGTATACCCCTTATACCATGGTACCTAAATTTGTTTCTTTTCACTTTTACATGTTTTTGCAAATTACAAAAATATGTAATAGTTTCTGTTTTTTCTGTCTACTTTCCAATATTACTTAAAACCCACATTCCATTTTTCTATTTTCTATAAAACATGTGGACCTAACACACATGCACTCACAGATTTACTCTTGAACACATACAGAAACCACGTAATCTAATTAGTGAACATCCGCCTACAGTATGTTGGACAAAGGGATGGGGATCGCCTCATCCAGCCACGTCAGGATGGCTTTTATTGAACCTGAGACTCCACAGATGGTACGGATGTTTTCATTCACTCTGTTCACACAGAGGATCCACTGTCAAACTCTAACTGTTATCTAGTAGCCGGAGACATACACACACACACGCACACACATAACCACCCTCGTCAGCCGATGCTAACATACAGAAAGTGTGGTTTTCAGAGTATGGCCTGTGTAGTAGAGTGGCTATTCAGTTTTCTTGCATTTTCAACACAATATGCATCTTTGCTGCACTGCTGCTGGGCGATACCTCTGGACCAATTATCCTTCCTAATCAACTTAGTTCATTAAATCAGGTTTAATCCAGCACATATGCTGCAATAGACCAGTAGATGCACAGGGCTGTTAGATGCAATAAACTCTGAGAGAAATTACAACACAGAGGAATTCATCCATAGATATTGGAAAAAAAGGGCAAAGCGAGGAACAGAAGGAAGAATCTCCTACCAGCACAGACAAGTGCAAAGAGAGTAGATCCGGGCCAATTCCATTAAAGACCGGGCCAGTGAGGGGATGGTATTTATCGATCACCTACAGTAGAAGTGAGGTTTTGCATCGCTCACACAACAGCAACATAACTAACACACTCAGCTTTTTTAGACAACATGGAGTAGCGTACAGTCCTTACCAAATATACACGGCACATGGCTATGACAATCATTTTGTACCATTACTATCACCATACCAATCACACCCACTCCACTAATCCCTGATTAATCCTCTTCCACTGCATTGGGGTAAACATGCTCGAGGGTTCAATGTGGCCCAGCTCAGTGCATTGCATTAACTCATGCCTCCTCCTCCTCCTCCCCCAAATTCCAGTCTGGTATAATCCACATAACTGCATAACAAGACTGTGAGAGAGGGTGAAAAAAGTGTCTGGCTTTGCTGTAGTTAAAATATCAGCCAGTAGGCTCCTCTGGGTACCATTCTACACACACACACACACACACACACACACAACACGACACTGGCTTAATTCTCCCAATTAAGTCCTAGATGGTACCCAATTGGTGTGTTGGTTAAATATATTATAAAAGTATGGGCAAATACAATCTGACATGACATCTGGCTGTAAGTGACAGACTGAATGAATGAATGAATGAATGTTAACCAGGACTAAAATTAGAGCTAGTGTGTGAAGGACAGAAAAAGGGAGAGAGAGAGTTAGATCTGCCTAGCAACAGAGCAAACACCACCAGGGAGGAGAGACATGGGGGATGTGGGCTTAGAGAGCTGGACAGAGTGCCGACACACACTAGTGTTTTTAACACATGCATTATTCATTTCAGTAGGAATTAAGCCTGCGCTCCTACAACACGTACAAGCTGAGGCATTTATCTTCCATTTAGTGAGTGATGTGCTATAGCCTCATAGCAAGGGCAATTCCCTCTATTTTTCTTTTTTTTCTTGTTTTTCTTTCAGTTGCTTTTTCTTCAAAAGCAATTGAAATTGAGATTGCATTACATAAAATAAACATTTGTGTCCTTGACATGAGCACTGGACAGGACTAGGTTTCCCTTCAACGTTTCTTACATTTTGCTCAGAACTTGACCAGACATTTTATTTCTAATGAGAGATGGAATGACTTGGACATGCATCAGAAGTAATGAAAAATGAACAACATGATTCACTACTTGCTGCTTTGGTGTATGTGTCATTACATTCTGACTTGTTCTCTGTCTATCTGTCAAAATGCAATGCAATGCAAATGCAAAATCTGTGCCAATTTCTAGTTGGATTGTAATAGAATTGGCTGTACAGTGCTGTAATGTGTGTGTGTGTGTGTGTTCGTGTGCATGCATGCATGTATGAGTGAGAGTTTGCATATGCCTGTGTGTACGTAGACTGTAGACAACTCGGAGTGCTACTTGACAACGGCGCCTCATGCTCTTTTAATTAGACAAGTAGACAATGGACAAGAAGGATGTCCTTAAGGCATAAGTACACGATCTGCACCCAAAGCCCCACACAGCAAAATGTGTGTTATTATGTTGTGTTGATAGAATAGCTGTGAAAGAGAACAAGAGTACAATTGGGTGGTGAGCATGTCACACGGTCACGATGATACCATGATGTATTGTAGCCTCCTACACAACAACAACAAATAGCCAGGATGAGTGCAGGACAATGAAAGACCTTGACTAAGGCCAAGACAGGCAGATAGACTTGTATCAGCAGTTTATTCCCCAGCATTAACCCTTCACCAACAGCTTGCACTCATGTCATGACAGGTCCATGCAGCCAAAACGGGGGCAAAGCCAGCATAAGAGAAGCATGCTTGTTTCTGGTGACTGATTCTGCATGCATACTCCTGGGGCAATGACTTATTACTGCAAGAGAGGGACGTTGATGGAGTAGCAGGAGCAGAAAGCACTCTGCTGGATTGAACACTGTGGTGGATGATACTTTGGCACTGACCAGTACATAAGGGCAGTAGGGAAGTACAAAGGGAATAGTGCACTTCCTGTCTGCCCACTGTTACTAAAGGCATGGCAAATAATGTCTGACAAACACTTGCCTCTCTCTCCTCACAGGAATTTATCAAAGAAGTATCAACCCAAGAAGAACTCACGAGAGGAGGAAGAGAACAAGTAAGGACCACAAAGGACCACAAAAAAATCAATCAATTACAATTTCCTTTTTTGCTGTGTCAGCGACTATGTCCTCTTGGCCTCTGACGTCACTTCCTTTGTCTAACCAGGTACACCTCCTGTCGAGCCTTCCTGACGACCCTAAACGAGCTGAATGACTATGCGGGTCAACACGAGGTCATCGCAGAGAACCTGACGTCTCAAATCATCGCCGAGCTGTCGCGCTACCTGCAGGAGCTCAAGGCTGAGAGGAAATCGGTGAGACGTCCCTTCATTATTACTATGTCTAGCATAGTATCTGTCTTTTAACCCATATCATTATTTAGCCCATAGATGCTCTTAGTCCAATCATTCTTATACCTTATTATTCTGTTGGTCTATCTGTCAACTTAGTGGAAATCTTCCTGGTTTGTCTTCTTTCCTCTGCCATTGGTTAAGTCAAATGATTACTTTATACAGTGGGACATGGATCCTGTAAGGGAAAACAGGCACACTGGCCTACAGGAAAGCGAGTAGCTCCCTATGCATATCCTGTTCTCCACGAACTGAGGTCACCGCTGAGTAAATATAGATACACCCAAAGGCTCGCCAGAAGTGTAGCACATGATTGGCTGGATCCATTATATGGAACAAAATGACGGTTTGGTTACAGGCTTATTTCTCTCTTATCTTCAAAAGAAGAAAGATCAGTGATCTTAGAAAGATCAGTGGACCACACAGTGTTCTTAAATGTTGAAGTCACTTTCCACCTCACCATTATGAAGTCATTTGGTAGAGCTGTGGACCTGCAGTGCATGATTCATAGACAGCAGTGTGGCGCCCATCAAATCTATGAAGTTGAGGGGAATCTACTCAGCTGGAAAAGGCACTGCCATGAAAATCCGTCATGGACTCTTGTGTCACGGAGGTCCAGCTGAGGGAACTGGAGTGGAAAACCAAAGTCCTCAGGCTGCTCAAAGGCAGAGCGACCTTTTCATCGTACGCATGCACACATACTCATATGCCTGCTACAAACACAGTGTCAAGGTTAAGGACTCTGAACACTGTGGCGGCGGTGCCCTCCTTACCCTAGCCCCTCAGCCTCCACAAGCCTTAGGGCCGCTTATTAATGATCAGCTATTTTAGGTTCTGCTTGAGTAGCAGCAGATTTCTGAGCACACAGAGACTCAGGGTTAGGGGATTTCCAGCAGTTCACTGTCTTTCTGTTTGTTTGAAGAAGTGTCTTCCGCCCCCTCAGGGCCCACTCTGCTCTTTTAGCTTTGGCTTAGCCCGGCTTGGTTTGTCTTGGCGTGGTTAGGGTCTCTGGCTAGTATCTAGCATTTGGCCCTTGTCCCAGAGGGTCCTTGGACAAACAGGCCCATGCTGTCAGGTCCATGCCCTCAGGCTGCAGGATGTCTCTCTGATCCCCCCGCCTTCCTCCTCTGCACTTGTCTCTGCACTTTTCCCAGGCAGACTCTCCCTCTTTTTCTCTTTTATTCTCTGGCTATATTGTCTCTCATTACAGATTCCAGGTATTATTTTTTCTCCAATTTTGATTCTCACTCACATTCACATGTAGTAGCATTTTAAAGGCCATTGATGCAATGCATGAAATGATGATGAAATGCGGGCTCCAAATAAATAGGCCAGCTTCAAAAATGCCCTTTTTTTCAGAGAAGAAGCTCTATCAGTCAGAGTTTAATGTTAGGTTTAGGCGTTAGTGATATTCTGCAGCCAGGCTTGGTTGCTTTCATGGTTTACTTCACATCAATATTGAAGCACTATTTGGTATGCTTTCAGTATTGTTGCCAGACAGAGAGAGACAGGGGGGTTAGTGGACGTTGTGTGGGGCAGGTGAAATCTAGAGTACAACCCAGAACGAGGTTTAAAATAATACCCTATTAGTTCTTCCTTTCTGGTTTTTGTCTAACCACCCTTGTTTGTCTCCCTGAATGAACCCCATGCTAAGCTCAGCTCTGGGGGGCATAGGAGGTGAGAGCAGGGTCAGAATGTTCCCTTAGAGGATTTTCTTAGTCGATATAAGCAGATATAAAGGCTTTTATTCAAGCACTTTTATAGGTTAGCTCCCTTGGCCTAATGCAAGACATGCAACCACAATTTAGTGCATCCATTACATTTCAGGATATCGATAACAGCTATATCGCAAAGGCACAGTAATAAATCTAAAAACATATCATGACCCCAGCAGGATGTCTTCTTATTTGTCATGCAGGCAGCGATGAGGAGCAGGCAGGGTTAATATGGGATGAAGAGCCTAAGTCTACATGTTTGTGCTGAGGAATCATATTAAGACATTCGGTCAGCATGCTGCTGTCCTGACCAGGGCTCTCTGTTCAAAGGGCTTAGGTGTCTCCTCTAATGAGAACTGATAAAGACCCTTAAATGCTCAGCAAGACCTCAGAGACTGCCAGTTAGTCAGAACACCTGTAACATACACACACACAGCACAGCATATATTTAGGCCTGTTGGTGTTGGGAGAAGTCACCACAGGAATGTATCTTATCTATCTTACCCTGCTGTGACTGTTCATCCAACTAGAAAAAAACTGCTAAACAAATCCTAGTCAGCTGACAGGGCCAAGAAAAAAGGCATAGCATTTACCGAAAAGTCAGCTGAAAACTATAATACACCGTAAAATGCATCATACAGTCCTCGTTTATCTCCAGGAGGCAGGAAAGAGAGATAGAACCGATTGGCCTCTACCATCACATTCCTCTTGTTGTTGTCGGGTGGAAAGAGAAATAGGAAGCTGACAGGGAGGACTTACATTGGATCTTTGCCCTCACCTGGTCTTCCCATGCACATCTCAATCCAAAATGACTCTAGTATAAATGACCTCTGTAACTTTACACTGTTTGAACAGCTGCCTAATGGCCTAAACATGAGGGGGATTGTCTCAGAGGCATTTTCATAACGTTTAATCACCCGTCTGTGTGTATGGTGGATGAGTTGTAGCTGCTTCTAATACCTAATATGAGTATGTGTGTGTTATCGACTCTGCAGGACTGCAGGTGCACATTCCTGGGTATCAAGTCATGTGAATGAATGACCACAGTTTCCCACAGCTTGTCAGTTTACCTTTCTCCAGTAGTTCATATTCTTCTCATTGTCTCTCAGTCTAGTTTAAGCTACTGATCCATCTGATTATCAAGGCTACGTTTCACACCGTCTCTCCATTCAGTTTGTGTTGGCACAGACACATCACAACTCGAAGGAGCACAGATGCGCTGCGTCATAGGTGCAATGGTCAATTATGGTCATTGTAGCTCACTGACACGCTTTCACCATTTGGCAGCGTGAAATCTAGATTGCTTGAAAACCACATATATATGTACACGTGCACCTCTTCATACACCTACTGTACACACACAAGTAAACTCAAAAGTGCACATGCTGTGTAGAAGCAAGGTTTTCGTTCCTCTTTCATTTTGCAGAGATCAGAGGCCGTTTGTTGATTTTCCTCCTTCACCTTACGCCTTGTTTTGCTCTCGGCATGTTACACACATACAGCTAGCGAGTGACGCAGTGTGGACATCATACTCACCCCCTCCGAAACATGTCTCTCTCAGCTCAGCTCAGTCCAGCACAAAGATAAGGGAGAGAGAGGATAGGAGCCATCTTAGTTTGTGCTGGAGACACAATAACACCCCTTCAAGTGTGTTCTGTTGAATCCCACTGACTAAACCTTGCCTTTTGTAATGTTTGTTTGTAGAGAGAGACAGAGAGAAATACTGAAATTGTATTTATTTAAAACACACAGTCTGTATACATCCATTACAGCTTTTGCAAATACTGAAATATGTTGGACTCTCACATGCCCTTGGCTCTGCTTCATATTATGGTACCTGGAGGGAGTCTGCTGCTCTGAGTTGTACCAGGAGGTGCATAACAGCATGGGCCAGAATGAGGAATTCCTTTGTCTGGGAAAAACACAGTCTAAGGAGAGAGAGTAGTTCCACTTGCCATTATAAAGTAAATATTAAATCTTATATCCTTGATAATAACAATTAATCCATTTCTTTCAATCACACGTTTTGTATTTCTTGATATAGTTATAGTTTGGAGTCATGGTTTACAATATGTTACAGAGTTCAGACCAACTGGAGAGCAAGCCATATATTTTTCTCGCTCTTTCAATCGCCTGGGTAACTGAGAGTAGCAGCTTTGGGCCACTGACCTGTTGAAATACCCCAGAGGCCCCTGGCAGTGCCACCAGTCACATGTTGCTGCTGAGAATGGTGTGTAGGGGACACCCCTCGCCTGTGTTGACCATGAGGGCTGGATGGATTCCAGTCCGTTCCAGCAACATGGCAACATGTCACAAACATGGATGTCCAATGCGCTTCTCTTGTTTGGAAGTGAATGAACTCATGTTGGTTGCTTATGTTTGGTCACGCCCACATGATGTGATCAGTAGATATTTTTCATCATTCCGCAACAGGATTTTGTGCGTTTGGGTCCGAGAGTCAGTGTAATTTGTTTATCATGGGTTGATCGAGACTACAAGGGAAGATGGATTTTTTTTCCCAACACATTGTCTCAGTGTCATTAATTGCTAACATAAGCTTTGTGAATGTTGTTATGGAGACAAATATTTGGTTGAACGAGAATTCTCCATGGTAACTATGATGTCACACTTAGCCCGTCTTTTCAGCTTTTACAGTTAATCACTGAGCAAGCTTGTTCTTCATCGCAACAGACTTGGTTCCCTTTTGGCATCACCATCAGCACAAAAACCAAGGTGCTCGACTATACCTTGGTTCGCCACGAACTCAGCGGCTCCACAATGTCCTATTCTCTGCAAAGCTCAATTACTTCCTCTGAAACAGTGGGTCACTTCCCTATTTTAATCAGCTTCCCTAGATTTTTAGGGAAGTGAGACCACCTGAGATACACCAGGGTTCAGCTACACACTGACAACTCTCATGTCCAATGTAAAGGTGAGGTTACCTCTCGGGCCTCCTGCACCAGTCTTAACTTGACATCTCTTGCTTGTGTGTGTGTGTAAGTACGTCAAATAGTGAGGATTTCCTTGTGCTATTTGAAGCACTGACATGCCAGTGAAATGCAACGGCTTTTCATTCTTTAAAAAGGCCTGGGTCGTTATTAAATGGCAGCAGAGGACATCGATATTCAGCTCAGCTACTGACACTAGCTCTGGCAGGCTGGGTAACCAGGGGAAACCTCATCGATGTTCTGTGGTCTCTGTCATTCTACACTTAGATTCAGCATTCTTTACAGAGATTGGCAAGCATATCCTATGTAAGTGATCACAAACTAATCCCATACTTTGTCACCAATTTAACAACAACCACCAAAGGTTTGGAATTGGTTTGTTTCTGGTTCCAGAGGATCTCTCGGTGCCAAGTGCTCTGGTCCCCTGGAGCAAGATAGGCCAAGTGAGGTCTTTTACAAAAACACACAGCGTATTTACTGTGTGTGCCCAGACCAGCAGCTGCCACCTAGCCTTGTACAATATGCTACGCTTGGCAGGGCCAGCAGCCATCTTGGCCTTTCTGTTTCTTCCTAGATCATCTGCCTCCTGTGGCGCTTTCATGCTTTTTTATCTTATCGTATTTTGTCAGTTAGCCTTTCTGTCTCTTTGTCTGCCATCGTTCTCTCTCCCCCTATTATTGTCACTGTCGTGTAATGAATGTTGTCTTTCTCTGGGCATCTATAGAGAGAAGGTGAAATGGAGATGTTCAAACCAGGGGCATGCCAATAACATAAACCTTGCCGTTTGCAGCTTCATATTAACCAATAGCTTCTGTTCTGCTTTATGACACTGTTATTGGTCCCACGAGGTTCATTGTTACTTGATCTTTGTGTGACCTTGTATGACCTTGTATTGAGTACGTTGTTAAGTGGATCAGCCGATCCGAATACCGATACAGAATACTTCAATTTACAGTCATTCATAGGCTGCCGACTATTGGCCTGATATGAAACAATTACAGGAACAAATTATGCACTGACCACTGGGTAACAATCCCCAAAGGAAAAAGGCTGATGTGACCTAAGGTGTTTCATCAAATTTGTTGTCTTGAAATGTTTCATATTGGACGAGACACCTTGGCTTGACACAGCTGGCATTTTACAGTTTTAGTATCCTCCTTGTTAACCTCGTAGAATCACCTTTTTTTCCAGAGCTGCAACACATGCAGGGGTTGTGCACCTTTGATCAGGCAATAATATTATTGCTTGAAAGTTATGATAACCATCTACTAAGGTTTGTACAGAAAGTAAAGCCTTTGGGTTGTGCGGTCCCAATTGTTAATGTAGCCATAGTCTCCATTAGAGTTTGACCTACATTCTCTGTGCACAGTAATAATTTCCTGTGACAATGTGAGAAATAATCTTTCCCAGTGTTTAATGGCATAGTTAGTCTCATACTATGTCTTTTCTCTCTAGGAGAGCCTCATTCCCACTCTTTCTAATTCGCTATCACCACGTCAAGGTCAGGATCGCCTGCATTTAAATCCCTTAAGCCCTAATGTTTCTCTTTTATGCTCTCCCTTCCCCCTCTCTTCTGACAGCACTTCCATGATGGACGTAAGGCACAGCAGCAAATTGAGAGCTCGTGGAAGCAGCTGGAATCGGTGAGTGACCCCACAAATGTGCAGTACCACTTTACTCCACTACTTCTGTCCTTGGTCAGCATGTACAACAAGATCAAGAGAGAGACAAAGACAGAAGAGACATAGTAAACAAAGTAATATATATATATATATAAGTAACAATGACATAAAAGTTATTTAGATAGTTGAGGCTTTGTCCAGTAGCATGGGATTTCACTCCAAATTTCAACATGCACACAAATAGTGCAGTACTATTGCACTTCACGTTTGCTAGGGCAGTCCAGTCTGAAACCACTTCTGTACAGTAACCAAAGCGAAGCACCACTCTGCTCTGCAGAGGCATGCCGTCCCTTCTGGCTTAAAGTTGTGTGGAAGGGGATGTGTGACCCTAAACATGCATCAAGCTATGCCAGGCCTATTTGAAGTCCAAGGAAGAGCTTTCCCTCCACAGTCACCAGACCTCAACCACATTGATCATCTTTGGGAACATTTGAAAAGGGAGAAGGTGAAACTGTAACATCAAAAGACACTCTAGGTGGTTTAAAAGAGAGCTGGAATAAGATAGAGTGCAAGCTGTGATTAAGGCAAACAGTGGACAAACCAAATATTGAGAAATATTGACTAACAAACTGTTTTTGACTTATAATAGTGGAAAATTATGTAATCTTGTTACTGAAATATAATTTGACGAAACAATTGTATTAGTTTTTGATAAATTATGAAACTATGAAACAAAAGAGTCCTTGGTAGTGGACTCAGACTTTTGGACCCCCACTGTATATGCAACAGTAAATTTACTGTACTGTACAGCCAACTACTGTAAGCTACCCACTATTTGATAGAAGCCCTCTTTTGTAGCCAGATTGGGCAAAGTGCCCGGAAACACTACAAACATTTATTATATCTCTAACATAATAAATCCTTATGGAAAGAAAAGGCGTTCTGTCGGTCTAACATCATTTCCCTGCGAAGAGCCCTTCTTCCGATCTGTTAATTCAATAGTATCGCTCTGTACTTATTTTTTCATTTGATTGCAATGCTTTTGTTCATATCTGGTTTTGTTAATGGGATTTTTGAAATAAAGATTGTTTAAAAAAAGTCCATGGGATCCTCTAGGAGTGATGATGCTATTTTTCCAAGGAGCTGATTGGCGAGGAGATGGGATTTTTATCTGTTTTGATCCGATAGCCTGAACAGGAGCAGGTTTGCCGTGCAGCCTAAGTTACCGTGGTGATCTACCCCGCTATAAAGTGAGCCACCGTAGTGAGATTGAAGCTAGCTGCTAATCTCGCTTGGCAAGACGGGCCCCGGGAGTGTCTGTTTATTTGTTTTAGCGATGGGGCTGAAGGAGAGATTGCACAGAGCAGCACTTCTTATCTCTGCCTGGCCCCTTTGACAGGGGAAAGAAAGAGTGTGCAAGATGCGAGATACATAACTGCCTTGTCCTCTTCAAGTTCTCTGCGCGTTCAATGATCCCATTGTGTGCAAGGCAGCTAGGCATAGTTCAGAGTGCACACTCGCGCAACAAACACTGATTGTTCAGTTAGCGGGGTGGAAAGAGGCTTGGATGAATGCTTGTTTTTCTGTACACAAATGGCCACTATGAAAATTTGTTTAATCTTCAGTCTGCAGGCTTTGACTCACCCCTTTTGCTGTGTCAAGAGACATAAACTGACCTCTGTCACACAATGTTGGGTCTGAAATGTATATGACGAACGTACATCCAAATAGTGACGTCCATTACTATGCTTATGTAAAGGTCAAAGTATCATAGAGTACAGAGGATAACCACACTTATGTTAGTGATGTAACGTCTGTGACCATATTTGGATTTTTCTCTCTTTTGTTGTCCCCCAGTGTAAAAGAAGGTTCGAGAGGGACTGCAAAGAGGCAGACAGAGCACAGCAATACTTTGAGAAGATGGACGCCGACATTAACGTGACTAAGGCCGACGTGGAAAAGGTATGTGTCATCACACTCCAGAACAGCACCCACCAATCACGCAAGCCCGTCCCAGACCCTACGTGCTTAATACACAGCTGCCTTGCTCTTCCTCACCCTCCTACCTTGAACCCTCCCCTTTCTCTGGACACTTTTTTCCCTCTCCGTCCCCCCAACCCGGACTCCTCTTTCTGCCGAGTCCGGATGACGACACAGAGTCAGCAAGCTTGTGTTTGATGCCAGGGCTGTGTGTAAAGGCTGGCATTGTCTTAGCAGCACAGTGATCTGCTGCTTTACAAGGCTGATAGCTCCACTGATTCCTCATTATCACTGTAGAGCAGCCACTGGCCATGCTACTCTGTTGTATGGGACTTGGCAACATGGAGAACTGTATGTGTGCATGTGTGTGTGTCTATGTGTGTGTTGGTTTATACATGTGTGTTAGCTTTGCCTTTTCATGTTGAGTTGTACCTCCTTTGAAGGATCTAAATGTGCGAGCGTCTGTTTCTGCCTATCCATCCTCACCACTACATCTACTACCACTACACACGCAGTGATCAAGAGCTTCTCAGGAGATGTAGCCAAGGCTCTGCGGCTGTAGCTGATGTCATTTCCTGTTGTCATGACCAATTAGGATAGCCTTTGACATCACAGCCTTTAACCCACACGGATCCCACGCCCGCAAGGCATCATGGGTCATCGGGGTGTGCTGCTGCTTCATCAGCAGTCAGAGCAGAGCAGGCAGACCCGATTATTATGCAAACATAGGCCTGAATAAGGGGCCTTTCTGCCACGCTGGATGTGCAGCCAGAGAGCCACAATGGGTACCGGCTAACAGTGTATTCAACTGGAAAGACTGGGCATATCAGCCTAGTTACACACACACACAAACAAGTCTGGAAACAGGACGGGTGTTGTCTCCGATTACAGTTATTCCATTGAAAACCAGCTATAAAACTATAAACTATAAAAACTATAAAAACAGTTTCATGAAAGACTCATATGTTACACAGAATTCAATGTAAGGAAATGAAACATCGCTGGGACTTTTGCTCTCGTTGAGCTTCACAGCTGCCTAGTGGAATGGCATAATTCACACCGCTCTTTAATGACTGATATGCCGCGTCTTAGTCGACCAGTCACGCCATTCAAACTCACGCACATCCATCCTCATGTAATGTTCCTCATGCAGACCGTATGGTAACACACAGTGGCATCCATAGCGATGTACCTATATATTCATCATGTCTTTGCATGCTTTTCAGTATCTAGCCCCGTTTGCCATTGTATGGATGACTGCAACACGATAGTTATACTATTATTTGATTATTTAGTCTCTTCTGTTATTCTTATTTAGAAACAAACAAACTAAAATAGAAATGAATAGATTTCTTCATCAGCGCCTGTGGGAGTTAATTGGATTTTTTTTCCCCCAGCTTTTTGTAAATTCTGCTGTAATTTCTTCTTACGTTTGTTTTTTCTAACAGGTACTGCATACTTGTCTGCTTTCTGTTATGTACCAGTTGTGAGAGAGGATCTGTATGTGTGTGTGTGTATGTGTGTTTCCTTCTATCTGTATATCTGTCTGTCAGTTTTGTCTGTGGGCATATTGGGTCAGTTCAGCTTATATGAGCTAAGAGGCCTCATCATCTTGCTTGCTTCTTGAGCTCACTGGCATGTAGAGTAGACTGAGACTGTTTACACACGTTTTGACACAGTTATGATTACAAGTTTCTTTCCATCATGTCAAATATGAAACAAAGTTAATTCTCATTCATGAACGAGCGTTGTATTTATTGACTAGATGATAAAAAAAGCACATAGCATGTCTCCATGTGTTTTTTTTGCAGAGGCATCAGCACTCAACAGTAACAGTTGCCCAGTTGCCCTCGGCAACCAGATTGAGTCAATTGGCAACAGTTTCGTAGCCTCTGGTTGCCACCTTTGGCAACCACCTGTTCATCATTTTTTATTTTTTAATATATAACAATAAATAAAAACCTACTAAACTGGAAAATATAATTTCAATAAAAGTCAACATTTTATTTGGTTGCCTCCGTAAAGTTACTACTGCACTAACAGTACATTCGTGCGCAACACAACATTTCAGCCGTTGTGCGGCCACTTTCCACACACGCATGCAGCCAGCCAGTTGCAATGGCGGAACAAATGAAATTGTTTGACTGTGGAGTAAAAAAGTGAAACAATAACCCGTCAACATCACAAAATAATCCACACGATGACAGTAGGCCTGCTGATACTGACGCAGCCGAACCCGAATGAAAGAAAAGCAGAAACTTAGTGAAAGCTTGAGAGGCGAAGTCTCCTGGCATTTTTGAGAGGGATGGGAAATTATATTGCAAGCCATGTACAACATGTACTGTCATCAGTGACGAAACGAGTTCGCTCGTTCAGGGAAACACATCTTTTAGAACCACAGGGCTGGATGAACACTGGAATTCGAAGCCACACGAGAGACCAGCTAAAAGGCACGATGAGTTGGAGGGCGCACAAACAGGCACACCCATACAAGGAGCGATGGATACCGCCATTTGGAAGATGAATGCCGCAAATCGGGCAATCCTGATCAAACGTTTCAACACAGACCCCTTTACCTTGTCATTATTAAAATGTGTGGTATAGTTACATATTGCTCCAAATATAGGCTGTTTAAAACATGGCAACCATATCGTCCATTTCGGCAACCACAAGCTGAAGCCTGGTTGCCAAGCCTGGCAACCACTTTTAAAATTTAGGGTCGAGCCCTGGGCATGTTCCCTGTGTTATTTAAGAGGCCTCTGAGTATTACATCACCAGAAGAGATGGCATGCCACTACCTCAACCTAGTGTTGATTTGAGTTTTAGTCATGGTTATCGCCTTGAGTTTGAGTATGTCTGAGAGGGACAAGTGCATGGAGGGAAGGAAAGCGAGAGAGAGAGAGAGAGAGAGAGAAAGAAAGAGAAAGGTTAAACTTGAGAGACCAAGAAAGGTCCTGTGCATGTTTGTAGGCACATTTGTGTGTGTATTTGTGTCTGTGTGTGTGTCTGTGGCTAAAGGTCACCTCTTAGGATTTGATAATTTACTAATGGGGAAATGATATTGTTTTATCTAGATTATTACTAGCAATATAAAACAAAGCTGCCAATATTCCACATAGCTTTGTCTCCTATGTGTATCTCACAGTCAACGGTAATGCAAAGAAACTGCTGTTTGTCAAGCTGAGGTCTTGCGGTTTGCTTTGCAGCTGCAAAAACCTGCTCCCTATCCTCCACTGGCAGACAAACCCCTCAATTTGAGGTTTAGAGTCACAGCCCAGATATCCACAAGGCCTGTTACAGTTCTGTGAGACATTCACTGACTTTCCTATTGTGGAGGTCCTCAGTAGTAAAGCATGGGAGAAAGGGAAAGCACCACACAGAGTCCCTCTCTCTCTACTTCCTGATAGTTTAAGACAGTGGTTTACAATGCCAGTGTTGTAGTGGTTCTGTCTTCTGTCAGTGTTTGTTTTCCCTGGTCTGAGCGTTTGAGCGATGTCACGCCTGGTGGTCCAGGAAGTGCATCTTATGGCAGCTTCTTGTTTAGCTGGAAACGGCTAACAATGCTTTTTGTTTGTTTGTGTGTTTTTGTGTATTTATTTTTTGCCATGCCTTGAAGCGAAGTTCCCACAAGGTAGGTCCAGTGGACAGAGAATTTTGTTATATCTGTGGGAACACACTGTCTCGACTTGTGTCTTGACACACACTCTCCCGTAGTGTCTGAAACACTGCCATGCGCAGGTCTCTCTAACACGCCTGTCCTGTCTGACCATGTTCTGCTCCCATGCAGCGGCTTGCATCCCTGTCTCCTACTGAACACTGTCTCACTCAGAGGTTTATTGTGTGACGTAACAAAAATAAGCTGTGACAAAGGCTGAACATTTTGTGTAAAGTGATTTCATTCTCACTTTCATTCTCATTTTCATTTTGTTTCTCGTTGTCATTCTCAATTCCTGTTCAGTGATGAAATATTATGCATCTTACGGCATAATATATGTCTCTGTCCGTATTAAGTAATGCTTTACTATTATCTACAATTTTTATCTTACAACATGTTATTATTCAGTCAGAGAGGAGGACTCCCTCTGGCATATTCAGTTTGTAGCTAAGCAACCAAATCATGTTTTTTTCTGTATTTCCTCTAAAATGTTACCAAAGAAGGTATCAATCTAAACCATGTCACATAGACACAGATGGATAGATAGATATAGGGCGAGAGAGAGAGAGAGAGAGAGAGAGTGATAGCAGGTTAGCTGCTGCTGATTTCCAGGAAATGTCAACAGGATGCGATGCGGCTATGGGGAAAGCAGCTTGTGTAGAAGTTTTGTTATCTGCCAAGTTGCCATGGTGATGTTTTGTACCCTGATCTCTTCTCAACACATTCAAGTACACTTCTAGACAACGCTTTGCATGCATCCACGCAAACATAGCACATGTACATAATTGCATGCACACAAGCTCGCACAGGCTAGACGGTGCCGCAGGCCAACACGAGGACCGAAACAGCTGAAACTTTGCATGTGCTTTTTCGCTTGTCTTTCTTTCTGGATTTCACATTCTTTTTATAGGCTGTAAATATCATTTTTCCACTGAAGCATTGTCTGTCATACCTCCTGCGCTGGAAATAACGCATCTGCGTGTCTGATGAGTGTCCCCGCTGTGGGATGTCCTCCTTTTCTTCTACTATCTCATCTATCTTATGTGTGTGTGTGAGAAAGAGAGGGACAGAAAAAAAACCAACTCATGCCTCAGTCTGTTGTGTAGGTAAAACGTCCTTTATATGCTCCCCTCAGGACTGTTCCATCCACTGCCCTACACAGTATTATGTTATTACTGTTTATTCTGTGTATATGCATTCAGTTTCAGTACCTTTAGTAGCAGCATGAGGAGAAGAGCAGTGGATAAACCTGCTATTAGCTTGAGATGTGTTGAAATTGCAGGCATCAGTGGGCATTGGGAGTTTTGGCTGCATTATTTCCACTGTGGGTGGACTGGCCTCAGATCTGCCTTGAGGTAGTTAAGGACTGGTAGAGAGAGGAGACAGACATGAGTCGCTAGATACACACACACATACACACGCCACATGCTGTCTGGCTGAGATAATCTCGTCTCCATCTGCTTGCCATGGATTTCTAATAGGCTGCTCATGCTGCTTTCCTGACTGCCTGCCATCTCTCCCAGAGACTGAACTAGCTTAAAATAATCAACATTATCGACAGTAGAGATAGGCCAGACTGGGCGGGGAAACAAATCCAAATCCCTCCACTTTTGGAGCAAATTCAGGGTGTTTGTCCCTATTTATGTGTTTGTTCTGGTCCACAAACATCCCAGTGCCAATGGCTGTTGCTGCTGCCTAACTTGGATTTGCACCTGTGCTTGTGTGTGTGTGTTGGTGTGTGTGTGTATGCGTGCGCATATGTGTGTTTGTGTGTGTACGTGTGCATGCATGAGTGTGTGTGTTTATATGCACGAATGTGTCCGCTTACGTATGTTTTTCAGGTGTGGGCCTATGTGTAGCCCATATGTGTGTGTTGTTTTAGGGGACACTGAGGTTTTGCGAGGAGAGCATGTGTGTGATGTGCATGTTTGTGTGTTTCTGTCCCCAGGCGCGGCAGCAAGCTCAGATGAGGCACCATATGGCTGCTGACAGTAAGAACGAATACTCCTCCTACCTGCAAAAGTTCAACCAGGAGCAGAATCAACATTACTATACAGTCATCCCCAACATATTCCAGGTAGTTGCAACAGAAACGCCTCAAATACTGATCACACAACTGATCATTTGTTGATTAAACTCATCCCACGAGTCGCGCTGCAGCATATGCCAATGAAGCCTGTATTCACCTGTGAATATGTTTGTGTTTGTACGTAAAGAAACTGCAGGAGATGGAGGAGAGTAGAATCGAGAGGATAGGAGTGTGCATGAAGACGTTTGCGGAGGTGGACCGCCAAGTGCTGCCCATCATAGGGAAATGTTTAGATGGCATGACGAAAGGAGCTGAGTCCATCGAGCCCAAGACTGTGAGTACACGGCTATACATACATGTGCACATATACTCTCTGACTCACTGACACACTCACTCACTCACGATACCAATCAGCCCCCCCCCCCCAGATCACACCAGTTCACCACAGTTGACTATCCTGAGGTCCTGGCTTTGTCTTTTCAGTCTCTCCACATTTCAGGGTCCCATGCCTTGTATTGTATGAATACTGAAATGGAGGGCCACATTAACTTGTAAGTACTTGTAAGAGAAAATGAGCAGTATGATATATTGAGATGTCTCATGTTGGCTTCCTGCCTTCTTTGACAAAAAAAAAAAAAACCTTATCCCCTGGGACTGTGTGCATGGACTAGCTCCAAGGAGATGATTTAGGCCTGACTAGCTGTTGCAGTAAACAACGGCGGCGAATAACAGATCACATGCTCGTCCCTCTCCTTCTCTCTCCATCTCTCATTCTTCTCTCCAGTATCCAGTACACAGCAGCAGAGTGTTGACCCCTGATCCTAAACCCTTGAACCAGACCTTCTGCCCTTATCAGTTGAGATAGGCAGATGCACACTGTGCGTGGTTAATGTTTTTCCTGCACCGTGACGAGCCCGGCTGTGCCCTGACCTTTCTGTTTTCATCGTAGCTCCTGCCTGACAGATTTAGGTCTTTCCCTTTCTCTTCCCTGGTCAAACTGAATAAAGACAGCCTTTCTGCCTCTCCGACAGCACTTTGTGATACGCTGATGAGCTGTTAACAGAAAAACCCAATATAAACAAGTGAGTCACCAGGCCACTGTTGTTTCTGGCTTGTTATCTCCAGACCTCCTGATTAGTTGGACAGACTCAACAAACAGGAGAACTGCAGGGTGCAGGGAGGTCCCCCTTTTACTCATTGCTTTATGGTTCATTTTTCCTCCGTTTATATGGAAAATCAAGATATAGATAAAAAAAAAAAAGATCAAGGATACAGCTAGCATAAGGTTGAAATTGATTGCTGTGACCTCTGCCCCCCATTAGGACTCGAAGCAGGTGGTGGAGTCCTACAAGTCGGGGTTCGAGCCCCCAGGAGACGTGGACTTTGAGGACTACGGCCAGGCCATGAAGAGGACAGCGTCTGAAACCAGCCTGTCTAACTCCAGAGAGGTCAAGGAGAAGCCGGGCGGCAAGAGCAAGGGCAAACTGTGGCCTTTCATTAAGAACAAGAACAAGGTAACACATGAGCGCCCACTTAACACACACACTCGCATTTATACTCAAACTTACGGGGAAGCCTCACTGGCTTTAGTGTAGGAATCCATTTCATTTTCATTCTGGAAGCGTTTCCTTGTTTGGTGGTCAAG
>OOFE01045321.1:18278-36549 GCA_900323365.1 Monocentris japonica | reverse complement strand
ACAGTGATGGCTATAAAACTAAAATCGTCTAATGGCGGAAATCCCAGATCCAGACCACCACTTGGACTCAAGGGCTTTCCACTTCTGTTTTTAACTGTTTGAGATAAAAATGTATGGGGGAGCATCACTTCCCTAGCACCAAATTACAATCTGACCACTCTGCAGCCTTGTAATGTAATCCTGTGTGTGTGATTGGTTGAACAGTACTGTCTTGTCTCTGATATCCACAGGCTCCACAGACTTTGGCAATGTGTCTTTTGTAGTTCCTGGGATCCATCCTTACTTCTACATCGGCTCTAATGCTCTCAACCACACTGAAGAATACACCGTTGCTGCCGGTATCTCCTCAGTCAAATTGGCTGTCGGCAGTTTAAATCCAAATATATTGTATCGGCTTACAACCAATATGGGTTTTTGAAGGTCCGTATCAATACTTTGATACTTGCTCGTGTCTCTGATTCCCTGTAGGTGATGAAAAAGCCCAGTTCTACACCCTGCGGGCAGCGAAGGCTCTGGCCATGACAGCCCTGGATGTGCTGCTGTGTCCACAGCTGCTGCAGAGGGTGAAGGAGGAGTTCGCCAAGGGCAAGTTAAAGGAGGACAGGATCCTGAAGGGCAGAGAGACACTTCAGAAATAATAAAGGCATGTAGAGGAGCTGCTGCCCAGCACCAAACTGCGAAGACCGAACCTGAGTACATTTTGCTGTTTCAAAGTGTTTCATCAAAAGCAATGAAATGGTAACCAAAGGTATGGTAGTTGATTTAGCCATGGGCGATCCTATTTGCCACGATGCATCAGCCATATTTAATTGTCTAAATGAATGTATTGTGGAGGCAGGCAGCTGCTCTGGTAAAGAAATGTGTTCATTTTGTTGCCATGTTTGAAATAAATTTTTCAGAATACACTCCCATGCTGTAATTTGAAAAAGGTTTATTTACCTTTATGTAACTTACCATTGAGTACCAGAGAAACACAATAAGCCTCTATAGGGATAGCACAGTTAGGGTTCATGTTCAATTTGAGTAGCAGATTCACATCATTTTAATCCCAGGGGTCTGGAAAGTGAGTGTGTATGTTTTTGTCCTTCGTTTTATGAAGTTAATGTACAAAACATCCACTAGGTGGCAGTAACGCAGCATTGTTGCACACCAACTAATAGAAAACACAGCAGCAGTAGAGGAAGAGGAAAAGCAGGAAGAAGAGCAGGGGAGACAACATATCAATTTTCAAGTGTTCATTTTTGCGGTCTTATTTATTTTACGTGTTTTTGTGGTCTATGGATATTCTTGCCAAAATGACCACAAACGAGACTTCCAGTTTGGGCGTTCAGCCTTCAAAATAAAACCGTGAATGTTTAAAAGTGTAAAGATGGATCTAAACCATTTTTTTATTTTATCACCAGACCCAATAAGGGAAAACTCAAATTAATGTTTCATGACAAAATAATGTTAAATTGGACACACTATAGTTAATCTTTTTGGCTAAACACTCACCTGAGTTTGAACATCACACTGACATTTAGGCCCAAGAGGTTGCAGAGGAAGAAATATGGCAGGCCCCCACTAATACAGTAATTCAGAGGTGTTTTGCAGAACAACCAATAGGAGAAAAACATTTTAATCAAGAAGCCCGTACGTCAATAAAGAAGGTAAATACGCCGCTATGTGAGTAGATGAGACAGCTCAGTCTCAGGGTCGTGGGTTCAATACCCACGTAGTGTAAAACTGTAACTTGTAAGTCGCTTTGGATAAAAGCGTCTGCTAAATGACTGTAATGTAATGTAGTTGAGGAAGAGAAGGTGAAAGTAAAAACAAAAAGCTCCCATTTCATTTATCTGTGACAGTTACCACACACATACGAGTTCAAGCATATCCAGAAAAGGGTCAAATGATGAAACCATGAATGGTGCCCTGAAGTTCAACAATGCAGTTCGTTGCACACGTACCTGCTATGTAACTGAAAAGTTTAACGTAATTACATCCAATCTCTACAGTTATCACTGCATGGATTTGGTTCTAAATCTAGTTATACTGTATATTCATTGTATATAAACTACAATTTACAAAAAAACGGTTGAATACGATAATCAACACATTGACCTAACCACCGGGGGAAAAAAAATCTTTTGGTATAGCTTCATCCACACTTACACAAGTTCACAAAGACAGAATTCCAGATGGTCTCAATGCCCACGCCTTGTATTAAAGGATTTTCCATACTTCTGACTTCTACAGCAGGTGTTTTTCCTCGTTAAACATAACCCTATGATACAGAGCGGCTTCAAAATGTCGCCTGCTCGTGCGCTTATGACTTTTATCTGTGAACATGAAAGTTGAAGACACAAAAAGCAGTGCATGGATTCCCTTCAGTATGTCACATCACCGCTTTGGTGAGCGAGGTGGCAGATTTTCTGCACTTGTCCTTGAAGCCTCCAAACCCTGCAGTTTTAGTGGCATCTGTTACGCCGAGTTCAGGCTACACGATTGTAGCCCTGATTTTCGACTCGCAGACAGTTCGCAGACAAAAGACCCAGATGTTTTTTTTCGCTGTAAATCGGCGCACAAACAACTTTTACATTTTTGGAAGAAAAACATCCTGTCCCGCTCATGGTCTCGCGTCACTTCTCGTGTGTGTTTTCATGATAAAACGTAGTTTGGAGACCAGACAGACTCCTCAGGGATTCCTCCTGGTGAAAGATCTTGTAATGTGTGACCCCCTGTCGCCCCCAGTCATGTAGTGTGCAAACCACAACGACCTCAAGACACCCGATTACAAGCCAGAAAGTTGTGCAGTCTGTGGGCACCATTAGGAGTAGATGGACCAGTAGATGATGTTGAAGAGTATGTAAGCTCCGGGAAAGATGACCCGTGAGTACTTGTCTATGGCGTGTGTGTCGATCCAGACGTTGCTGTAGGCGCTGGAGCCAACATGGCCGGTGATCTGGTCGCTCTCCATTGCCAACTGCACCAGGATCCTCTCCCTCTTCACCCCGTTCTCCTCTGGCATGCCGTAGTTCCCCGTGGTATTGAAGTCCATCTCACTGTAGCTGGCGGACATCATGTCAGGATGGACCATACCACATGTACAGGGCAGCTGCAGACAAAAAAAAAAACAATTGTTCCCTGAATTTTGAAAAATGTTAACAAGTCATTTTATCTAGATTGAGCTTTAAAAGTGTGTTTTTCTTTTAACACGTGAAAAGAAATCGGTCCGCGGTGTGAGATAATTTACCTTGTTTCCAACGCAAATCAACTTCAAGAACTTTCTTGATACTAGTGGAGTAATCTGCCTTGTTTCAAGTTATTGACACTTGACACTCACTAGCAGAATTTTAACTTGTTTTAAGCAACATGAGATTTTATTATAAGTCTAAATGACAGCAGTGTGATAGTCATTGCACAATATTTTCACTAAAATGTTAGTGACTTAGATGTACACATGTACATCTAAGTCTCGTCAACGATGAGTCGAACGAATGGTGCTAACCCTTTCGCGTAGCTTCCTCTCCTTGCGTTCTTGTAGCGTAGACAGGTAGTTGACGGCAGCGTACTCTATCACCGACAGGAACACAAAGACAAAACTGACCCAGAGGTAAATGTCCACCGCTTTGATGTAGGAGACCCTGGGCATGGAGGCGTTGACGCCAGTGATGATGGTGGACATGGTGAGCACCGTGGTTATACCTGAAGCACAGAAGACAATGACTGAGAGAGAATTGATGCCTGTTTGTTGCCATACTTAAAGCTATGCTAGGCAGGATATCCGCTAAGCCGTAGATTTGCACAAATGAATTTTGGGTATGAACACTTCTCCGCCCGCAGGAGGTGACAAAACAAGAACCAACGTTAGATCTTTTGCCTCTCATCCCTTTGGTATGAGATCACAGACCAGCCAGGTTGGTAAACATGAAGGTGCTGTGTGCAGTTTCCTGATGTCATACAAAGTTTCCTAGGGCAGTTTTAACAGTCTCTCCAGCTGGCAACTAACCAACACACATACAAACCAACTAACTAACCACCTAAGAACCAACCAGCCAATCAACTAAACAACTAACGACTGCCAGGGACTCTCACCTAGGGGCACTCTGGCAGGGACGGCCCGGCGGTCGATCCAGAAGGACACCCAGGACAGCATGACCATCAGAGTAGCAGGGAAGTAGGTCTGGAGCAGGAAAAAGAAGATGTGACGCCGCAGGGTGAAGTTGATGTATAGACGGTTGTACCAGCCTGGGGAGGAGATGGAAGAAGATGTTGGTATCGAGATCTGAGTTGCAATAGAAATATGTATCTTTTCATAAACCATTTTGCAACCAAGCATGGTTCATTTGGTTCATTTGGCCATGCTAGAACAACACCATTCGAACTCGGGTGGCACCAAATTACTGCACCAAGACGGCAGAAAGTGCAGGTCTCAGTCTTCTACCTAGAGGACAGTGGTGCGGTTCGTTAGGAACGTGATCTGAACCAACAGGCAACGACCCCAAAACGACCCATGCTTGGAAAGCCTAGCATAACAAAATGAACCAAGGGCAGACTTGGAGCTAAGATGACTCTTTAGTACCGACAAACAAAGTCAAGCCGCATTCTCAACTGACTGATTTTCAGCTATTTTTTTTTATTTGCTCTTAAGTGGTATGAACATCAGAGAAGGTAAAGAGCGCAGACAAATCCATAGGAGTACTACTTGCGAGTCCATGTGACTTTTGTTTACAAGCCCTGGTTCACTTGTAATTGGTCAGCGTGAGCCTAAACAAACCAAATACTGAAATGCAACAAAAGTTAACTTTTCCACTCTGGTTCACACCAAAGAAAACAAACTGAAGGTGTGATCACACCCTTTATTCTCTATGTATCTACCTGTGCTGCTGTAGAAGGCCAGCTTGGTGGTGGTGTGGAACTCCTGGATGAGAAACTGGGAGAGGGAAATCCTCTCATCTGTATTTAATGACCGGTTCCCTTCCTTCCAGTACAGCATCAGGTCGTCATCTGTATAAGCGTCTGAGGGACAAAGTAATCCTTTTATAACCAAGAGGGTGAGTTGGTGACATTCAATTTAAAAACCGACAAACAGCTTGTAAAGTTGGTCCGCATCATTCTCAAACTTCTTTGTGTCAAGATAGAGACACAGTAGGCCACAGACCCCCGTTAGAAAAGTGATGTATCTGTTCATACTGTACGTAACTGATTGATTGTTGATCAGTTAAATTGCATAGCACAGGAAGGACCACATGGGGCGTGATCGCATCAGTCACTTACAGCTCTCTATCTCCAGGGAGCATGTCTGGGTATCGAGAGGAAAGCGGCTCAGGTCCATGCTACACATGGCTGTCACGGTGACCCTGCATCACAAGACAGAACAAGTAATATACTGTACAGTGTGATGGAAAGACAATGTCATCAGAGGAAGAAGCGAACAAAGTTTTTATTTAACCTGGGTAGGCTGGCTGTGTGCACTTTTCCCAACAATGGCTTTGTTCAATTACTCACATTCATTCCTGGGAGCTACAATAGAACCACGGCGCTCTACTGTTTCAATCTGTGTCGTCCCACTAGAGAAAAGTGGGTTAAGTTTAGAGAGAGACACTGGCTCTTAGGGGACGGGAGAGTTGATTTACTTCCCCCACCAAGATAGTCCTAGTTTGGGGATAAATAAAGTAAGTAGTGCCCGGTGACCTTTTGGTCATGAGCACGCTGGTCTAACCTTGAAAAAAAGCACCACCTTGTCATATTCCAGGCAAATACGTATACCATGGGTCAGGGGTTTCAGCAGAGATTTGGATCCCAGCGCAGAGATGATAAATGAATACAGTGGAGATAATCCAGCTCACTGGAGGAGAGAAGGCTACACCGTCTGCAAGCGAGGTCTACAAACTGTCATCCTCACTCGCCAATCTGCCTCAGTCTGGAAAATCTCTAACCAACCCCAGAGAGATTAACCCATGCCATGTGATGAGCCTGTTTGTGTCCACTATTTGCCATGAACTATTCCTCCCTACCACAAATTACAAACATTCATACGATAAAAAAAAAAAATACCATAATCCACACAAAGATTAGGATCCATGGATTGCCATGACGCACCAACCAGATGACATAGTCTAGTTGTTTTGCCCAGGTACAGCTTCATCTGGTTATTTCTACTGGTTTGCTTTTGCCGTTGCAGCCAGGTCATTTCACTGCAGAATCGGTAAAATATTTGGGCAAACGTCTCCAACAATGCTGGATTCTAAACAGGCTGCACAGAAATGGTGGGATCCTGAACACCAAGCCTCTGAAAGTGAGATTAGGTGTTCAAAGATGTTTTTTTGTTGTCGGATCTAGAAAGATATGAGCTACTACTTTATACAGTAGTATCCCCAAAAGGCTTAAAGGTAACCAGGCTCAAAGTCATAAGCGCATGCTGCCACCTTGTGACCAACAGTTGCACAAAGTTTATTTATGGTACATCAATTTTGCTTTCTTTTACTCATCATTTATCAGCCAGTACTTGCCTTGAGTTATTTCACAGAATTGTCTTTCTCCACTCTATGTTGCCGAGCACCAAGAGCACTACCACTTGTTTCAATTGGCTCTAATTCAGTAATAGTTTTGTCATTTTCACACTCACAGGGAAAACAAAATATCTGAATTCAATCCCATTTAAAATATTTTGATTCCCTTGTTGAACTCTAGTTTGGAAATGGCCAAAACCTCCCCATCTGGCTTGAACAGTCTGTCATTTGTTTGACACAGAGATGAATGCTCAATGTCGAGCCTTGCCAACTTCAGGAATTACCTGAGGCTGTAGAGGACTTTGCCATCTGGGTAGACGCGCAGCATGACGTTGTCTGTGGTGGTGTCGTGGGTGAAGGATTTCTTAGAATGGACAAAAAACATGTCGGGTACCCAGATCTTCTTCACCAGGCGGCCGTCAAAGGTCATACTCTGGTTGTTGTTGCTGCGGAAGGACAGGCGCTCATCTTTCCAGTAGTGCCTCAGATACAAGGTCATGGTAAAATCCTGCATGAAAGACTCTTTTGTGTCAATACCATCTGATAACATGCTGTGGAGGCAAAATACATCAAACGCTTAATTTCAGAATAAAACATGAAAAAAGGTTCGGTCCAACATGAGATATCTGCCATTTTTATCTTAACATAGGTGTTTCAAAAGTAGGTATACAATTATTAGGATTATTATTATTAAAAACAAAGCTGTCATTTTAAAGATATTTAGTCATTTTAACAAAACAATTGGACATTTTAGTATTAATGTATTAATACTACAAATTACACTTACAGAATAATGTATATAAATAAAACTGTACATTCTACTTTTGAAACAGTTTTTTTTCTTGCAAATTTGAAATAATATAATCACTTGTATTTTTGAAACTTTGGATAATATTAAAACATTAGGCAGCAATTTATTTTTCCAACATGGATAAATAGCGTTTTGGAATAGAACTCTTCATCAACGTCTTCTATGTTTGTCGATGTTATTTTATCTCAGCTGATGCCGCAGCAGCACAATACATTAAAAGCTTAACGAGAGGAGGGACGTACCATGTCGACCTCTGAAATTGTGTCCAAACTTTCAACCTGCACATCAACCCCAACTGGGACTGCAGGACCTAGACAGACACAGAGCAGTTTATAATGATCCAAAAACTCTTAAGTGTTAGTGCAGATGTATCAATAGCAACGTGTCTTTTTATGAACTGGGTTATTTCTCTTCATTCAGAGGTCACGACTCCTTTTAAGCCAACCGTTCTGTTTCAAACAATGACTTATGCTCCCTTTTATCCAAATCCCTGTAAAAGCAGTTTTGGGTACAGATTTCCCCAAAATGGCACAGGGCCAGTGGAGTAAATACTCTAATCCTTATTGACATTATGGTGCGGGCAGTTGAGGTCTTTTTAAAAATGCAAAAGTCTTGACTCATAGCTTGGATTTGTAGGTACAAACAGACAGTTCCAGATGATTGTTACAGACCTAAAGAGCTATAGACAGCTTTAGGTTTCAGCTGAGTTCTGTGCATTAGAAAAGATGCATGATATTTCTTAGCTACTCATGGAATAACATAGTTGCAATGGTATTTTTAGCATCACACAGCTTTTTCACTCAGGTATCATCTTAACAGGGAACGTCTGTACAAGTGGGTAGTGGAACAAGGGAGATGAGAAACTTGCAACAAGCTGTGAAAGTTGCAACAAGCTTCTGCCTGTTTTCTGGATCGAGACAAAATTAAAGGCTACATGTCACTTGCTAAAATACTGAAAATGACATCTGTGTGTTTCACTGTGTGTAGTGAATGTGGTTGCTTGATTGAAATATTTTCTTGCACTTGTTGCACTTTGCAATCAAAATGCAATAATATTTGGCGTAGACACCCCTCATACACACTATTTGAGAGTGTGCAGGTTTAATATTGAGACCTAGACACCTACAAAAGACTAAGCTTGGACTTCAAAATAAAGTGCAGTTGAGTTTGAGTTTAGTTTCTCTCTGTGATCAGACCCAATCCCACTTCAATTCCATGATATCCCTCAGAGCCACAAAGGACGACTAAGCAAAATCTTCTGGTAGATGCGCTAAAAGTAACTTAGTAAATGCTTTTCAACGAGTCTTAATTGTGCTGGGATTCAACGTGAGCTTTCTAACTTGTTGGGGAAAAAAGCACACAGATTCAGTCAGTGGACCTCTTCGTGTGGCGGATTAGAGAGGCGTTATTGAAACCTAAAGCTACAGACTGGTTAATTAATCACTGGCCCACAGCAGCATGGCTCAGACGTAATCCTAGTCTGGTTATGTAATCTACTCAAGCCAATCCGCCACACTCCTGCTTCCCACATTTAGACGAGCATATAGATTGGGTGGGGTTAGTGTAAAGTCTAAAAGATCACTTGCTGCAACTGATGACTAAAAAAGGTCTGAGTCTAGATGAACACTGAAACACTGGCTGGCTGCAGACAAGATGTTGTCAGTGCTGTGTTTATGTCAGAAAGTTGATCTCTCTTTACCTCCAAAGCCTGGTCGCATTGTAAAGTCATGGTCGTCTATTCTCAGGAGCTGCTCCGACTTGGTCGTGAAGGCTTTAGTTATGTCAGGACTCCTCTTGAACATGGGGCTGTTGGAAAACAACAAAGAAAAACATTCAGCGTAATTTTCTTTCAACAAATCAAAATTTGTTTTAAATTAGTGCTATCAATAATTTGTAAAGTAGCTTGTTGCTTTTCTCAAAGAAAATAGATATTATTACTATCATCATCATCATTATTATTATTATTACTATCATTATTATTATTATTACAACAACCAGGTTTTTTATCCCTCCCCTTCCCTTCACCCCTCACCCACACACACACACGTGCTCACACTTTAAATACATTTTGCGCTTGTTCACATTTCACATTGTTCGTCTTTATTAGTGCATTTTAATGCATAAAAAATAAAATTAAAAGATACGTGCTCTCTATATAGTAATAAATGATTATTAGGGTTTTTCCAAGCCCTAGACATCACCCAGTTGTATTCATCAGCAGTTATTAAAGGGGTCATATCATTGTAGTTTGTTTCCATCTCAAGCTGGGCTCATGCAGGAGAATGACCCTGTGAACTTCCTAATTCTCAAGGTTAAGAAAGGATTATACTGGGTTTAGTAAAATACTTAGAAGCAGACTATCTCCCTAACTGGATACTTCAAACAATAGCATGATTAAAATGGCCATGCCCCTGTAAGTCCTGCTGTTTCAATTTCCACTCTCAGATTCTCCCGCCTAGCATCTGGTATCTTTCTGTTCAGACCAAAAAAAAAAAAAAAACATACCTGCCAATCTTGCGACTCCCCACAGTCAGAGGTATTTCTCTTTTCGTTCTGAGAGGGAAAAAAAAACACTTTAGTCACTCTTACTCAAGCATTGACGCAATTCAGGATTAGCAAAATCTTCAAGTGAGAGTGACACGCTGAGAGAGACAGAATACCTTCTCAAGCGTCCTGCATGGCAGCATCATTCTGGGCTGCGATAGCTTTGTGTTTACGCTGTCATGTCTGCCTTTGACTATAAATCGATTGCTGTGATGTGACGTGAGTCCTAAACAGTTCAAAGCAGTGATCAAAAGCCACAAAAAATAAAACATACTGACAGCATCACGTCAAAAAGATGTTTAAGAACCATTAAGAGCTACCAGAGCTTTTAGGGCTTGACATGAGACATTCATAGCCCGTTGCCGTATCTCTCTTTTCAACCAAACAAGTATTTTCCTCTATAAATACTGTAAGCTGGTTCTGTGACATGCCCTCCATCCTCCCTGTGAAATCAGACTCATAAATGTGTTTTTACTGCGGCCATGTAAGAGGCAAATTCAGGTCAGTCAGTCAGAAGGAGTCACTTCTTACCTTCTAACTGTTAAAATCACTGTTACAGATCTTGAGAAAATGATTTTCTGCAAATCATGTCCGTTCTTTACTGAGCAGTGTGTAATTAATAATAAAAAAAAAGATTAAAAAGATTTTTATGACAATTTAACGTATGGTTAGCTGCAAATTTTCACTCAACTCCCATAATCCACTTCTGATGCTAAAAACTAGATGTCATCACCACAAATGCACTGCAGGACTATACAGTCTTGTTATTCTTCAGTGGTTTCAAAACTTAAAGTAACCATAACATCATAACACAGAAGTGTGAACTGCCTGGGTTTTACTCTCAAGATGTATCGAGTCATTTTAGTCAGTATCCAATTGGAAACATTCTTTTGTGGAGATAAGTTTTGACATTGACACTCACTAAGCCCTAAACTCAACACTGACTTCACATACACAGCTACATGTCAGCAGGCTCAATGAAACATCTGTCAAACGGTCCGGGGTCATATGTCAGTGCTGAAAAAGTTTCCCTAGGTATGAGTAAGCAAAGGAGGTTGCTCTAAAACTCCACATGCAGTGAGAGTGGGCGGAGCCTGAAAGGGGGGTGGGGGGGGGGTGTTGCTTAAAATAAACCTCAGAAAGCAAGATAATCTGGACTCTCAGCAGATGCCTTTGGGATTTTAGATAACAGTATCGCCATCGTTATTTTGGCTGTCATAACCAAACTCTGGGAGAATCACATCTCTTGAAAATGAAGGACTGTTGAGTCATCGTGCCCCTCCACTGAACTTCCTTAAGCAGTCTGATTTTCTGTCCATTTGTGGCTGAACATATGGAACATGTGGATCCACACAGCATTTGGCAAACTAAATACCAAAGGCAGAGATCCTCCAGGTTAGAAATCTCATTGCTGATTGGACGAAAAGACAACATGTGATAGGAAAGATTTTAATGTAAAATACACCTGTTCTATCAGCCTGAATCACAAAGTGCTGCTGCAACAGAGAAGTACTGTTTGCCTCAATGTAATTCTGGTGTCGGGTATGGACACTTGTGGGAAATCTTCGCCGCGCACAGGAAGTGATGGATCGAAATTTAAGAGTGAAATCCATAACTTCCATTGAAATGGGGTAACTCACACATTCATGCTGTCTGTGAGCTTCACAGCAGCTACATGGCGAATTCAGGAATACTGACTCACGCCTTGTGTAAGCGTTTGTATGGTGTTCATGTTATGCCATTTCAGAATAAGTTCTCACAGCGATTACCAATTTTAACTGGAGGACATGTCTCTGGGGAACGAAAACGTGTTTCGAAGTGACAAGAAGACCCAATATGATATTTGTTATATGCTCACTGTTTTACCCACCTTCTCTTCCATTTCTCTGGACTTTGTTGGTCAACGGTTTGCTTCACTGAATAAGAGCCCTCAATGTTATAAGACGCTAGAGTGAAATAGTATCTAAATAGAAATGTGTTTTGTCTCGGGTAAAGCCTGAAATCTCTCACCACAGGGAGCCTAGTTTACTCACAAAAGTGACAAAGTTTCATCAACTTTTCATCATAACATGCTGTAACTTTAAAAAGTTACAGTATGTTACTCCTTTTACTCAACAGTAGTCTGGACCCAGATGTACTGCATCTAATGTGCTATGAGCTTCCAACAGATGTTGGAGGAGAGTTATAATGTTATATTAGTGGGAAAGGTTAACTCCTCAGGACCAGTCAGACCAGCTACATTTAGACCACGTTCTTCTTAGCTATAGTACATTTACCTTAACTCACCCGGTCGGAGGAGGGATGAGGATGATTAAGCATCTCGTTGGGGATCAAATACAGAGAGGTCAAAGTGCATATGAGCTGCCTAGGCGCTATCTGGTTTGCCTAACTGCACTTAAACCAAGAGCCAAGTTGACTTGAGGATAGATTATGAGTATTTTAAATGCCTTGACAACACACATTTAAAGGGACGGTTCAGCATTTTCTGAACAGCATTGTTCTTATTTTGGAGAAAATGGCTGCAGCCACTGGTTAGCTTTTATAAATGTTGATTTTTATATAAAAATGTACACGTCCTGTAACTGCCACAAAGTGGGGTTGCAACAGAGAAGATCCCATCCCCACCAATTGAGACACCGTAGATTCGCCCTGTTTGCCCAAATAACATTCTCATGTCGGTATGGTCACTGGTGGGAAATCTTCTTGGTGCACCGGAAGCAAGGAATCAAAACTTGAAAGCAAAATACAAATCTTCCTCCTAAATAGCAGTGAGCAAGCGCTGTCCAGAGAAACCTCTTCACTTTCATCACCTCTTCATCGCCTCCACTTTCATCACACACAAAGAGGAAGAAATTCAGATCACGTTTCATGATTTCTGGCTTTTCTTTGTCTGTTCTGCTATCGCTACTACTACCCAGTTCTTCTTCTATTTATTCCAAACAAACCGCTGTTGCTGCTTCCAGAAAGGTAAAACGCATCACTTCCTGTCCAGATGATTTTTTCCCAGGAAAGACCTACCTGACACCGGGTGTTTAGAACAGCACGCTTTCATGAACTGCCTACAGGTTGAATCACTATTGTATTATATCAAACTTTATACTATAAATTACATCAATCTGCAATACAGAGTAGCAAAATTGACATTTATTTATATGAAGATTTGGCGGATTATTACTTTAATTCGCATTACATTCGCTTACAACAGGAAAAAAACTGTTGTTTTGAGGTAATAAACCTCAACTGGAGTTGTAATTCAACATAACCTGTCTATGTCATCAAAATGTTTTACATTTATGTGTATTAAAAATTACATTTAATCATGTTAAGATTTTGCCAGCCTGCCTTTTGCCCGGATAACCTTTCCCAAAGCCATGACAATAGCAATAATTCAGAAAGCACATTAACACACTCAGATTACAGGTTACGTAATCTGAGTAAGTGATTTTTCTAACCAGACACATGCCACCTTTTGTTGCCGTCAGCTAAACAAGGCCTGATGCAGAGACACGGCATGTCCTGCTTGCAGTTTTGTAGTTAAGAGGTCAAGTCTTCTCCGAGACAAGAGTTGGGTGCAAATACTTGAAATATACAATAATGTATTGGTTGTTGTCTTTGTTCCTGTACTGGAAGTTGTTGGTGTGTGTTAAAGGTGTTGACCTAGTTTTAGCTAATTCTCAACAACAAGGAAAAAAATTCAATATTGACAATATACTATAACAAAGCAAGGCAAGAAAACACACCGGCAGTGTCTGAAACAAATCATTTGTTCTTTTTTTATTTGTCTTGGGACAAATCAGGTCCAAACATGGTTAGTACCAAAAGTCTCATAAGAAACAAACTCTTTCAACTCTTGCACTTCAGATGATAACTTCTCTGTCCATTCTTTGATTCAATATGAAAAAGCTATTTATCGTTAAAAATATCAATACCTGTATATGTTCTCCCGGATAGAGGCTCTGTGGGCTGCTAAAAGAGAGACTCCACCACAACCACTATCACACCATTTAATTCTGATGCAATCCCCAAACCAGAATAAAGAGCATTACATCACCATACAATTGGCTGGTGCCACAGAAGTGGGAAAATCCTTCTGCTTACACTTGCAACCCAAATGTTGTGCTAATTTTCACATCCATTCCCTGATCTGACAGAAGATTTTTTTTTCCCATTAAAATGTTTAAACTGGCCGACAAATTTTCAATGAAACAGATGCCGAACACATCACCGGGATTGTTGTAACATGTTGACGTTACAGGATGTACAAATGGAAATCTGGGCAGACACGAGGGAATGAGTGACTTACCAGTTAACTGTTTAAGGCTATTTGAAACATTTCCCAAGGCAGAATGTTTTAGGATAACCTCGAAAAAGAGATGGCACTGAGATGTATTGAGATAGCAAACACAGGCAGCATTCAGAGCATGTTTGTGATAATGGCAGCATAAAGAACAACAAGCTGTACATTATAACAGCATCTTGACTCTGATCAACATTGATTCACCTTGTTGATGGAAGTGGACTGTAGTTGAGGTGTGTCCTAGTCAGCAGACTGAGGCTTTTATCATCTCTATCATGAGTACGTCCCAGGAGAGTCAGGAGGATCAAGCAGAGAAACTAAACAGCTGATGTTTTACATGCCGCATTTCCACAAATGAACTAGTAATTCAATTCAAACGAAAAGTGGAGGTCAACTTAAAACTAACGCAAAAATAATGAAAACGAGACACCAAATACCAAACACCAGAACACTGCGAAAATATCCATTTTAACATGCAATTTAATGTTGTGTTAAGTCTTGAAATCGTATTTTTCTTAAAACAAGTGAAAAAAACTGTCAGTTTGTGAGAAAAATTCTGTTTCATTTCTGTTTTTATCCAAATACATATTTTTCAACATTTTTCCTGAATATTTTTGCTTTGAGGATTCCTGAAACAAGTGAAACTATATTGGAAACAAGTCAACAACTACCTCACCCCACTCCCACTCGCAGCATTTTTCACTTGTTTTAAGAAAAATACCATTTTCATATGGAATGAGACTAAATGTCGACAGATTACGCATGGCGCAATTAGAAACCATCCAAGATTGTAACTCTCTCACCATCACATTTCATCAGAAACAGACTGGACAACATGATACATGTTATGAACCGACCTGGTGTATCTGTATGGCTGGAGCGTGTGTCCTCTGGAACGAGTTTCCCGAGACGCATCGACCATCCAAACCAGCAGGGTGAGCAGCACGACATCCGTGTGCATGGTGTCCAAAAGTCGCAGCCCTCTCCAAAAGTCTCAACACTGCAGTCTACTCCGAAAACTTTTTGCGCACGACAGGCATATTCCCGACATGATGATTCGTGCCAAACATTGCGAGATACTATACATTCACACCGCATCCCACGGCATTTAATCTCGCAGAGGAGGAAAGCAATTTCGCCTAAACCTATAAATCCTCCACGTCAAATGGCTGGGATTTGCTCTCCGTCCGCTCGGTAGAGAATGAGCATGAGCATGGAGCGCGCGTTGTTTTTTTCAGGCTGCAAAGAGCGGATTCATTCACTTGCCACATGCTCAGGTTAAAGGTGGCGTGATGCAGAGAGGAAATGAGAGATTTGCAAGCCTACTTATAATGTTTTTTTATAAATACATATCATGTTTTCACCATAGACTTTCTGAAAGCGGATGCATGGGGAAATAGGCATTAGATCAGTTGAAGGTACGATTTTAGTTGTCACATCTGACCACTTTTTGAGTTTGAACACTTGCAGTATCTGGCATGTCTGTCAGTCACTCATCCTGTTGTCTAGTATGATCCTCTTAATCTGTTGGCGTGGCTTGGGTGGCCTCTGTGTCCACAGGGCAGTAGGGCTTGGCCAGGGGATCCAAGTTTTCATTTTCCTTTCCTGCCAAAGATTATTTCTTGATCCTTTATACTATTTTGATAGATTAGTAAATAAGAGCATGACAACGGTGAATGCCTGACAACGGTGAACGCCTGACAACGGTGAATGCATGACAACGGTGAACGCCTGACAACGGTGAACGCATGACAACGGTGAACGCATGACAACGGTGAACGCATGACAACGGTGAACGCCTGACAACGGTGAACGCCTGACAACGGTGAACGCATGACAACGCCGGTATTATGTTTTTGAGACAACCTGTCCAGCTGAAGCTTCACGAGGTATATCTGTGCCTGCGAGGCCTACATCTCTGTTGATAGCAGCAGTATAAATACCCGACAACCTACATGAACAGCAACATACACTCACAGATCACACTCACTTTAATAGGCACACCTATCTTGTAGGGTAGGACTCCCTTCTGCCTCCAGAACAGCCTGAATTCTCCCAGCATGGATTCACCAAGGCCCCTTCTGCTCACCACTGTTGTAAAGATGTTATTGGAGCATTTGTGGCCGTTGAACCAGTCTGCCCATTCTCCTCTGACCTCTCTCATCAACAAGGTGTTTCTGTTCCTCCACCATAGAGACTGTAGTGGTGAAAACCCCTTAGCTCATCTGATCTCTATAATATATCAATATATTTACTATAAAGTTCGATACCATCTGACTAATCCATTTCTGATATAACAAACCCTATATTACAATATAGCATGGCCTATGCCATTAATCCATAGCCAGGATTTTGTTGCTTTTTGTCAGATTGGCATTCCTATTATACCTCAATCAGTGCTTTTATGAAATGACTCTGTCCATATTAGTCACTAAACAGATTCACTATTTGTAGATAGTGAATAAATGTCTACAAACAGGATCAATGAGAGGTCAGCAAATGGCTAAAACCCAGGGCACCTAATCCCCCATTCCAGACTGAACTGACAGATTGCATGTATAGGAGATCCTACCACTGAAAGGAGAGTCAAAAAAGGGCTTTGTTGATTGGTCGGCATTGTCACAAAGGTTAAATGGCATAAATGAAGATAATCTGGTGTAATACTTGTTTTATTCTCGTCAGCGTCTGCCTCAAGAACATGAAACGCTGCATACTCTCGATTGGACTGACTGATTGGAGGCCACTGGATTGATGAGTCACGTCTTGAGGTGAGGTTGTGTCTGTTTGTGATCTGCTGAGAGATGTAAGCCTCACTCATCGCTGTGGTGTTTCTCACTGCTCTTCCCAGAGATCACCTGTCAATCAAACAGTGTGGCCAGTACTGTGACGTCTTTCTCCTTGGACTTTCTGTTCATGAAAGTTGAGTTTACTACCCAGTTCTTCTTCTGTTTATTCCAAACAAACCGGAAATGCAAAACACATCACTTCCTGTGCGTATTGACACGTGACACCGGCTGTCGGTTGGATCACTTTAGTGCTACATCAATCAGCGATAGAGAGTTATTTATATTTATTATTAATTTAATTAGTGTTATTTTCTTTTCTTTGTGATTTTTGGCTATTTATAATAAAAAGACCATTTTTTGGTTTTGTGGAACAAAGAAACTTCTGTGTTCATGTTGTACAGTAAACAGCTTCCATAGGTAAAAACAAACCTGACTTGGACTATGGTAGTATAGCACCACCTGCTGATGGTTAAGGGAACTGATAGAGGTCTTGCTGAGTGTAAGTCAACAATAAACGCATATAAATGTTTACAAAAATAATAAAGGAAAATGGTTGCAGATAAAACATAAATATATACTTTCAATTCCTCTCACTGAATAACTCCTAATATAAATGTGAACATTTTTCTTATTATTGATGTTAAGAGACGTTCAAATTCTATAAGAAAAAAGTTTTTTTTGCTTTTGGACATAACAGTTAACACGTTTTTCAACTGACTTATTTACAGATGACCACAGATGACATCTTTTAATAAGGAGTATTTATAAATGAAAGACTGAGAATAAGATTTCTCCCAGAAGTCGTAAACCAGCTCACAGGAGGAGGATACTGTCTGTTTGAGCTAGGGGTACAGCACAAGAAAATTACTAGAAAGGCAGATTTATCAATTCCACTTATTGAAATGTCTGGCTGAGATTAAAAGTGTTATGTTACGTATCGTTGCTCCTTTTTGTGTTATATCCTTGTAGCCAGTAGAGCGCAGTAGAGCACAGCCTCAACTGTGATTTGACCGAGTAGTTCAGGCATAATATCAGATGATCGTCTATGACATTTCCCAAAATAGACAAATAAACTGCAGTGTTTTAAATGACCAACTGATCTGAGCTGGGGGACCAGCCACTCCTGTCACTGTTATTACTTCGTCATCAGTCGAATGATTGTATGACGGAAAAAAATGGGTTGTCAGCTTCAAGTCAAGACGTCTGTAAATCCCACGGTATTGACTGATAATTCTCCTAAAATGTCTGGCGGTTTTTCTTTACAACTGACAGATTTCCTTCTTCTTCCCCAATTCCCCCTCCCCCTCCCCTAAACACACACCCACTCGCTCACACGCACTCA
>OOFE01045321.1:0-16124 GCA_900323365.1 Monocentris japonica | reverse complement strand
TGTATTTTTGTAGGGCATTAGTTCAGTCATTGCATTACTTTAAAGCAGTGGATGCAATAAAGAACAACATAGATGAAAGTATGGGATCAGTTGCCTTACTGCCGTACATCCTAAGTAGTGGTAGCATAGGCAGATCTAACATGACTTGTTTGTTTTGGGGATTAGACGTGCCCAGAGTGCTCTCTAAAGTCTGGATTAAAGACGGATGTGCGTCAGACGCGGAGATTGTGTCCGATACATTATTCTTGGAAGTTATGGCTGCATTTTCAGTGAAGTTGCTCCTTAGCCTTCGCTCTCACGCCGAGTGGAAGAGCCCGACGGCATTGTGGGAAATCCTCGACGTTTTTCATAAATGTAAAATCTTCAAAGGCATAAATGAGAACTCCTTTAAATGTGTTAAAGTGTTAAAGAAAGACTTTATTTATGAAATCTGCTCCGAAAGCATACATTCTAAACATTTTGTGAAGATGCAATTCGAACCAATATTGGTTTGGAAGCTGGTGGACCAACATCTGCATTAGTATTTTTATTTTATTTTTTTTTTTGCACTGAGAAATCATCTGACTGAGAGTTTCATTCCAAAGTGAGATATGCACCATTTGAAAAAAATGACACCTACTCTAACTAAAGCACATTATTGGTTAGTAGAAAGGTTGTGGGTCATTTTTTAGACCTTTGCTTACAAAATGGTTCTGTTTTTGATGGTAGAATCGTATTTGTTTTGGAAATTTTGACTCCTAAATTTTCAGGTAGCAAATTTTTTCCAAAATCAACATCCAGCATTGTGGAATGAAACCATCCAAATGTCTGCAGCAACGCTTGTGATGGGTGATATCACATCACAGCCTGGTCAGTCCATCTAATACAGTAATCTATTACCCATTTGATTTAATACTAACTGGATTGAATACTACATGGAAAGTCCCAAGACAACTATGCAGCCACTCATGGTGTCCAAACAAACAAAAAATATAACCATGAACTCACGGTGCTATATCAAAAAAAATGTTCACTTAAGGCGATTCAAGTTCAATTACATCACTGATAAAGCTTTAGATGTTTTTAAATCCCCTCTAAGAAACACACAACTGGAAACGTATCGCTGTCTTGCTGCGTGCGTCATGCTTAGCAGCAGCTCACACAAGTGTCACTGAGTTTTTACCACACATGCTTTCTGTGTCACCAAAGTAAAATGTTGTCCAATGTCAAGCAATTTTATACAAGCTCCGTCCTTTTATCTTTGCCAGCTTAAGGTGTAATGGCATATGGATCTATTGGCGCACCAGAAGAGTAAATAAATACTAAATTAAATAAATTGAACGAATGAACAAGCCAGTAAATACAGAAATAAATCAACTCTTTGCTCAGTAGCAGTGATGTATTATGCTCTGGAGCATAAAATCATAGTAATGTAGTGTATCGTCTCGCATCTGTGGGTCGCTTGATTGTGATCAATGCCAACAGTAGCCCACGAGTAAAAAGGGACTGTCACATTAATTGAAATCGAAAAGCGTGATATTTAGTTCACTTGTTGCCTCATTAGCCATCTGCTCTGGACACATTCATTTGTGTGAATCAGTCGGTGCCAAAGTTCACAATGGCAATAGCAACAAAGATATGTCCTCTTCAATTTGATGGTTTGATCTTGATGATGAAAAAAGCTTCAGCGGCTATGTTACTTAGGGAAGTCGGGAGGCTGTCTGAAGACGCAGCATACGTTGAGCACATGATTAAATGACGGAAAGGAGGAAAGCTGTACAAGCGGTTGAGTCCAGCAGTGAGATATGAGCCAGAAATGAGGATATTCACATTCAGAAGCCCATAATATCTTCCGCTGGCTCTGCCACCGAGTGTAACTCATTGCTTCAACCCTGCAGGATGGAAACGATTATCTCTCAGCTCAGGTGAATGAAACATCCAGCAGCTCGCCTCTTCACGGAGACAGTTTGGGCTAAAGCAGAGACACTCAGCAGTACACAGACCAGTAGATGAGGTTAAAGAAAATGTAGGCGCCGGGGAAGATCATGCGCGAGTAGGTGTCGATGGCGTGGGTGTTCTGGATGATCCGGAAGCCGCGGATGCCCTTCTTCTTGGGTCCTGTGGACTCGTTGTCCAGGGAGAGATGCACCACCATTCGTTCCTGTTTCTCCGACGAGTCCTCAGCCACCATGGGGGTCCTGGTGTACCCCGCCAGGCTGTTGGCGTCCGCCTCGCTGTACGTCCCATCCAGCATCATGGTCCTGGTGTGGGACATGCCGCAGGTGCAGGGAAGTGACTGGGACTAGAGGAAACAGAGAGGAAACCAATGGAGATCAAGGATGAAGTTGAAAGCATAGTGTGGTGCTGTATCTAACGTCTGAAAGGGTCCCTGTACCTGTTCCTTGACTTTTTCTCTGAGCTTCCGATCTTTTCCGTCCCTCACAGTGGTCAGGTAGTTGACGGCAGCATATTCCAGCACTGACAGGAACACAAAGACAAAACTGACCCAGAGGTAAATGTCCACCGCCTTGATGTAGGAGACCCTGGGCATGGAGGCGTTGACGCCAGTGATGATGGTGGACATGGTGAGCACCGTGGTTATACCTGAAGCACAGAAGACATACAACCATGTGTAACCATGGTAGTCATGGAGGCTTATATATTAATTAGCTGGAGCCCCTCCCACCTCTTATAACCATCCAGGTTCAATAAGCTCCACCCCCCCAGTGACAAATTGCCCAAATTGCCCAAATTGTCAAAAACCAGAATAAGCATTCGTATTGCCATTGAAGGATGGAGGAACCATAAAATGAACTGATTTTTCTCCTGGATAGATAAGTGCAATTTGTGCAATTCTAACATGTGTTATCTGGAATAATGCTATCGGGGAAACCAGTCTTTTCACATGAATAACTGGCCAATCCCCAGCCATTACTGTGTTTCACTTTTAGCTGCATTGCACTTTTCAACCTGTTTCAAGTAGCATTATGATAGAAGTCATGCAATGGCCATGAGCAATTTCTGCAGGTCCTATCATAAATATGCTACTCCTAGCTGACTTGTGTTGTTAGAAGTTATAACAATCAGTGTTGAACTGTTTGAGAATTGATCGTATTTGTTTTGTAAGCAGCGCTGTTTGTTTTGATTTAGATTGGTGATTCATCTTGACGCCTGCAGGGGGTGCTATTTCTCCCTCATACATAATGTAATTACAATAGTGTAACTTCAAAACATACACATATAATAAATACTTGTTTGTATTTATATTGTGTCGTGAGTACATCATGCAACAGGATGATGTTCATGAACAACTTATCCTGTATTATTGTGTACTTTCAAAGTTAAATACACTGGAACGAGCCCATTTCTCAAGTTAAATGCTACCACATCAGCATTTATGGCACTAACACTGCCACGGCCGGGGGTTTGATTCCTTCGGGGGCCACCCATGCTAAAAACATATACTGTTGTAAGATGCTTTGAATAAAAATGTCCACCAAATCACAGTCATGTTAACAGTCAGAACAGTCACATGTCTTCTGACCCAATGAGACTCTGGCAGGGACGGCCCTGCGGTCGATCCAGAAGGACACCCAGGACAGCATGACCATCAGAGTAGCAGGGAAGTAGGTCTGGAGCAGGAAAAAGAAGATGTGACGCCGCAGGGTGAAGTTGATGTACAGACGGTTGTACCAGCCTGACAGTAGGGGAAAAAACAAAACACAAAGGATCTTTGCAAATAGTTTTGTTTATTTGTACAGTGATAAAACACAAACACAGAAGCGCTAAAATGCAGTGATAAAACAAACACTAATCTTTATGAGGTGAGATAAAAATCCAGATGGGCTTATAAAAAACGTCTCACGTCAAGACAAAACCATGAACAAACAAAACAACAAAGAGACAACTGAGTGCAGTTGTCTCTTTGTTGTAAATGACAACGGAGCATTACATGGTGGAAAATGAGAGAACAAGATGTCAAATGACAAGGGGAATAAAAGCAAGTGTTTTTGTGTGTTACCAAATAGAACATTGCATTACCATTGTGTTACTATTAATCCAAATAAATATTTAGCAGCGATCTCTTGTCCTCTGTTTTGCAGACTGGAGTTGTAGTTACCCCAAACGTTTCTCAGAGGAAGAAATAATCTCATTGGTTCATCTCACGAGTTAAACTTCAATGGGCGAAGCCAAAGAACCACATTTTTTTGGAGCGCAATTTAGCTCACTTGAAAGAAGGCAAAGAAGGAACTTTGTTGAAAATATAAATAAAAATATAAATGGCAATGACTTATTTTTTTCTTTCATTCATGACCATGGCATTCATGATCTTGGAAGGTCAGCAGGCTAGCTAACTAGCTTACCTAGATAGCTATAGGCTAGTGTGGCTAGTTTGAACGTGGAAGCTAACTGAGATAAAAGTATGGATAGCAGTTAGTAGCAAGAGCACTAGGCTTCACAATATTAGCTAGCTCCTCTCTTACCCGTTGCCTTTTTCATTGAGCCTCACTCTAAAGTTGCTTAAGATCGGATCATTCTGATCGCGGTATTGCGTGCAGCACCGCAGCAATATTTTAGCAGTTCTGCCTCCAAGAAATGATTGTATTGTAACTAAAACTCCAATCTGCCTCTGTTTCCACTCTACCTGTGCTGCTGTAGAAAGCCAGTCTGGAGGTAGTGTGAAACTTCTGGATGAGGAACTGAGACAGAGAAATCCTATCGTCGGTGCTCAGGGACTCATCTCCACTTTTCCAGTAGAGCATCAGGTCTTCATCTGTGTACGCATCTACAGGACAAAAACAGAGAATTAAAGATACACAATTGTGTTGCTCTCAGTATCGGCATCAGTAACTATTAGTATTAGTAGTAGTATTAGTAGCTGTACCAATAGTAGAAGTGATTGTAGTTGTTGTAGTAGTACTAGTTGTAGCAGTAGTAGTAGTAGTAGTAGATTATTACATTGGTAGTACATTAGTAGTGGTACATACTACTTAAAATAGTCTACTCCAGTGTTTTGTAGCCAGCAGTTCAATAAATTTGTGAAAAAAGTCTTCAATCAATCAAATATAATATTATATTATACTATACATTGGACCTTTAACAAAATTCTTATTTTTATTCTCTCTATAGCAAAAGTGGGGAAGCTGAAAACGTACAACTCTCCAGCTCCAACGTGCATGTCTGCGAATCCAAAGGGAAACGACTGAAATCCATGTTGCAGGCAGCAGTGACTGTAACCCTGGGGAAATAAAACCACATCCACACCAGTGTAAACCGTGCCAGCTCAAACATGCCACACAAGGACCTGCCAAGTCTCATCTCGTTGGACGCTGTGAGAAAAGCCTATGAAGGCAGATTTCTCTCTTGCCCAAATGCCTGTCAGGGCAAATCTTTGTTGTTCATCACAGAGTGACAACCCTCGGAGCTGTGTGGGGACGCCTGTGTGATGCAGCATAAACTCCTCACCTCAAGCTGTAGAGGACGTGACCATCGGGGAACACCCGCAGCATGATGTTGTCTGTGGTGGTGTCGTGGATGAAAGACCTCTTGGAGTGGACAAAGAACACATCGGGAACCCAGATTTTCTTCACCAGGCGCCCGTCGAAGGTCATGCTCTTGTTGGTGCTGCTTGGGAAGGCCAGCCTCTCGTCCTTCCAGTAGTGCCTCAGATACAGGGTCATGGTGAAGTCCTGAGGGAGACAGGGCAGGGCAGAAACAGAAACAGCCCTGGGATTACGTTTTACTAGGAGGCCTGATCTCAGTTGCTGCCACTGGTTTATTGTATGCTGCTGGGATTACCCGTCTTTGGCCCATGGTTCCTGGATTACATGGATTGTTTATGATACATGAACATATGTGGTCAACTGAAGAGCTGAACATATGTTCACTAAGTACAGTCCAGAGCTTGTGCTGCTCCTAGATTACCCACTTCTTCCCGTTTCCTTCCCCCTGTTGCTATGCACACAGAGTGGTCCAACGACGACACCACTCCCCCACAGGAGATCATCCTCTGTCCCATTCTCCTCGTTGCATTACATAAGACCAGATCAGTTTGGAATAATGGCTGCAGCAACACTCTTGGCGCCCACCGTTAGAGCACCTTTGATGTTGCACCTTTGATGCTTTGATGAGTTCAGAGGAATATTTGAATCCCTCCAATGAGTGACTACATTCCTCCGTTCTAACTTTACTAATGAGAGATGTTTTCAAATCTTGTCTGCTTGGTTGGGCTTGGTTGGGGTTGTGCATGCTCAATTTAGACATTTGTGGTTGTGTACTCTTGGGCAAACACACTGGCTGATCAGACGACTTTCACATGGTCTAGGGAGGCCTTTTGCTGTTTACCTTTTTACCGTCCTGCAGTTCTGTGATATGACGTAATGTCATTAGGGACAGCCATCACCTGGAATCATTCATTTTGACCCCTTTGATCCAATACAATTAAATACAAAACCCCGGGACACAAATTAAATGTAATCCTTGGTCGTCCTCACACACGGGCGCTTACACAACATCAGGATGGCAGTTTGGGATCCAATTTATGGCCCGAGAACAGAAGGCTCCATTTAATTACATTACTACACAACATGAATTCAGTTTGAATAAAATAGGCAATACCTACCACTGAGCTCCCGCTATTCTGGTTATTCAACTGAAAACAACAGCTAAATGGCTACAACTGAGAAAGCGCCTTCATCTTTGTTCTTGTAATGCCTCAGTACTCCTTGTATTATAATCATCTTTTAGCGCTGGAAAGACACAAAACTGAAACTGCCGCTAGTTAAATTTGTACCCAGTAACATAATCCACTGGGATAGTTTCATTAGAGATTATGTTACTGTTACTAGTATAATCTCCTTACTTTCGGTTATTCTTGGGTAACTTTGCCTCCAAAAGTGATAGAAAATGAAGTTAAAGAGACAGCATAATCCAAGTAATCCCCTATTTTTTCCAAAGTAAGTCAATTTAATTACAGTTTTTTCAGTAGCTGCAACAGATTACAGTTACCATGCTTGTAATCAGATTACTATAACCCCATTACATGTAATTCGTTTCTCTCCGACATTACTGCATTTGAGAAGGTCCAGCCACTTACCATGTCTACCTCTGATATGCTGTCCAAGCTCTCCACCTGGACGTCCACTCCAACAGGGACGGCTGGGCCTGCAGAACCACATTGACCACATATATGAAGAGTTCATATTTCATGTAAAGGTCATAGTGTCTCAGTGTAGGTCGATAGGACACAAACATGTAGACTTATCCCTGTGTTTAATGGGGTGCCTTGACAATCTGAGTTTTAGTTGGTTGTTTTTTCCTTCATGAGACACTCGTCACACTGTTGGAAAAGTTTCCACTTTGGCATTTCAGTTTCCCCCAGATGCTTGTTAGTATTTTCGGCATTGGCAGGTAGAAGGCATGTCTGTCTGGTGAATATAATTTAGAAATAAAGCATTTTTTAATAGAAATGTGAATTTGAGCTGTTTCCTTTTTATCAGCTCCAATTCTGGTGAAACCCCCCAAAAATAGCTTAGAAGAGGTAGCTAATCCAAGTCATTCAGTAGGAGAACTGGGGTTAAACACAGCACAATACTCTTACTCTTAGATTTAGTAAGGAAATGGAATGGTATCGAATCATCGATACCAAAATAAATTCACACATCCTTTTTTGTGTATTAGGCATAAGGTCACCACATTGCCTGCTATAGTATTGTTTAATCTGTGGTGCCAAACGTACCGAATCAGTGGTAAAGCTGCTACCAGGAAGAGGGTACATTATAACTCATACCCGGCGCCAGCTGTCAGCAGCGTGCCCTTACTTCACTTACTCACGCCATATGCCACCTATCACATGCCAGAGTCGGTGAAGCCTGAGCTCCTGCTGGGATGCTGCATTTGTGAGCAGCACACCAGACACCTGCTGAGAAAAAAGCTTGTCCCCCAGCGGTTTCTTAGGTTACAGAGAGAGATTGGCCCGCTGTGGCCACAGAGAGAACCGATTATCAGCCGGGAGCACACAGGAGTCTTTACAGGCACCTATGAGAGGAGGAGCAGAGGTGCATTTACCCTTAAATGTCGAGTGAGGGGATCATCTCGGTTGAGTTTCAAAGCTGTTTCAGCCAGGGATCTGAGCTAAAAACATCAGGTCGTATTTGTAAACCACATTCAGAGGAGACTATCAGTAGCAGATGAAATGTACTGCATGCTCTTTTGCCAGAAGATTCCCTTTTGCCATTTTCAGCTGACAGCATGTTATTCTACGTCACTGATCATCAGATGAGACCCACAAATGCGTCATACAAATGCTCCACTGCGTTATTCCTGTTAGTCCATACAGCCTTCAGTGGCGCTTCCCTGTGGGCTGTTTCAAATGGGGCATTAAGCAAGACTCCATCGCTGTGTTTTCTCCGTGCCCTTGCAATCCTACAAATACTAAACGTCACAACACAGAGGAGTCAACACTGGGAACAACGAGGAGCAAACATCGTAAGCCATGTATTACATGTCAGCTGAAATGCACTGGGGAAACAGTGCAAACATCTAGCTACTGCATATGTGTACATATAGTCTGCAGAACAGATCCCTGCTGGCTTCACTGAATCCAAACTTCATTTAAAACAAACTGTTGAGAGAAAACAAGCAAGTAATTTGCTGCATGTGGAGATTTATCCTGCTACTGAATTTTTAACATGCTAACTCTTTTGAGTCACTAAGTCTTTCCTTTCATTCCTCCCCAAGGATACAATTCCATAATGTCTCCAACTAAGAATTGTACGATCATGATTCTAACAAATGCAGCACGTGGGAGTGAGGGACTTTTATTTTGACAGAGGTATTCAATTCTGAAGCCACAAAGTGGACAATGGGAGAATATTTCACTTCTGGGTTTTGCAATTACTTTCTGAAATCCTCTCAAATTCTGCAGTTCTCCCTCTACATCTGCACTGCTGCATTCATTTCTTTCATGTGTGTGCATTTCTCTTCACACGCTCAACACAGCGGAGTTCAACTCAACATCACTTAGTAAAAGCAATTAAAATATCTCAGATTTGAATGGTTCTTTGCAGTGATGCTGACTCAGTCATTCATTCAGTTCATACGCTGTGAAGGACTGAACTGTACTCGCTCATTCAAGGTCTAAAGATGTGTGGAGAACAGGGTGAAAAAGCCCCTCTGCCCTTCACCTAATGATGCTAGACTGCTCCTCTTTCCCTGGATTAGCAACTGTAAATCTACTCTCTGCTACTACTATCTACTAATCTAGCCCAGGGTAAATCCCATTGAAACGGATCATTAGGTGGAGCATTCCTCAGAGTCACAGGAGTGACATGAGGTCTCTTTAGCGGAAATATGACTAATGCATGACAGCACTATCCGCCCCTTCAGATGGCTCTTAATACTGAGGGAGCCATGTGAAGGGGGGGTTTGACACAAGCCTGTCTCCAGAAATAGTTGCACCTAGGAAATCCAAACTTGATATGATGACAAATATTCAGCCCAAACCAATCATGCAGCATCCTGCACATGTTGAAATTGTGCGACGGTGGGTTACCGCCTGGGAACAACGCACCCGCTCTAATTGGGGGAACTGGAGCCTTTATCAACGTTCACAGCTCCACCTGCACACAAGTGATAATGCAAACCTCATCTGTTGTTAGTTTCTCTCAGCAGCAGACTGCAGAAGATGAAGAATCTTAACCAAACTATAAACTTTTCTCTACAAAATGTACGTTCTCTGGGATAAGTAATCACTACAAAGCTGTTTATTGTGTGCATTTGGGCAAATAAAGGCTCCACTGTCGGGGTGTGTGTGGTTGTGATTTGGACACATTTTATACTCCTACACCGAGACTCCCATTGCCATGTAACAGTGTTGTCCTTGATATTGTTCCTCCAGCGAACAAGCAGTGGCCGTGTAAGAGGCTTTCATTAGTAACACTGCGGTTTCTCCGTTTGAAGCCAGAAGGAACCGCAGCAACTGCTGCACACAGTGTTTCCTCGGCCAAATTAACGTAGACAGCCTTGAAGGCAGTGGGGTGCTTACACAAGTCAGCTTTTCATAACGTTTGAATAAGACAATCGTTCTGCAGAGCTCCCTGCACCGGGGAATCAAGCTGTGGGTTTCACCGACAAACCCAACGCAAAACGTGATTCTCACTGGGAGCCACATCTCCATCTGTAGTTGAAAGCATGAAATTCACTGTGGGGCATTTCATTTAGTTCACCGCCTCCCTCTGTGCTTAAAGAGGTCCCATTTATACAGAATATGAGAATATGAGATGCTTCAGTTCAACAAATAAGCTTCTTATTTTTAATTGCCTTACTAAATCCCAGCAGCGGTGCCATTCAAGGTGTGAAGCAGGGATGCACAATAGCCGTTAAGAAGGGCAGCAGTCAAGTGGAGTTTTGCTTCGGTCCGACACGTGATTGATCAGTGTCAGTGCAGAAAAATATAAGTGACCAATCAGAGGTGACAATGGTACTCGGGCAGAAACGGCTGGTAGAGAAATAATCCTGCCTCCAACTATTTAGTTCTGGAGCCACAGGCGGAGCAAAGGAGGGATTTCTCCCTTCTAGAAGTTTCTGGGTTTTTAGGTTTACTTTACTACAAGGTGCTGTAGGATTACTTCCCCTCAAGTCTATTTCTGTATTTATTTGTATTCACATGGAACTTGCTGACTATTTCTCTGAGCTTGTATCTTGTTTTTCAGTCTTCTGCTTTGAGCTGCAAGCTCCACGTCTCCCCTATTTCTGCCCTCTCCAGATTTTACAGTCGAGGGGAAAAGGCTGATGGCGAAAAGAAAAACAAAAACTCCCTGTGCCTGTCCAGTTATAGAGGCAGCATCATTCACTTCACACAACACAGGGCCAATCTTGATACATGAGTTGATTTTTTTTATCACTAGAAAGACCAAGCCAATGTCAACTGACTTCTGTTTTGAATTTATCTCAGAAATATCTCAAATGTCTCAGCATTCAAGTTTCCCTCCATGACTTTTGAGACCAACTTTCTGTACAAACCAGTGTTGATTTTCAAAATCAGGCAAGGAAGCAGTCGTTATGATTAAATGTACCCCCTTCGATTGACGTCTCGTTGGCCTCAGTTGGCCTTTCTAGCGTTAAATCACTCAATTAAGACTCAACTAGTCTCATACCACAGATCAGAATGGTACTGAAGCTGACTCAGGGTACATTCGTATGCTTACAGACTTAAGAAGACTGTTGCGCCCAGATGCCCACATTGCCATCGTCAAGGGCACCTGTGCATGAGTGTATGCAGTGCTCAGGCTCTCAAAGGAGGTTTATAGTTGTGATCTTTACCTGCAAAGGCTGGCCTCATGGTGAAGTCATGGTCATCTATGCGCAGGAGGTGGTCGGTCTTCACCTTGCGAGTTTTGGTTCCATCCACCACCTTCTTTGACAGTGGACTGGCGACAAGCAACCACACAAAACCAGACAGAACCAGACATGTTTTTTTTATTTGGAGTGATGCATCCACTTGACTTTTGCTTCAAGATGTATTGGATTTGATAGCGGTATTGGAATATAAATATTAGCTGCATTCACAAAAAATGCCATGCAGTACTTCAGTTAATTCAGTATTCTTTCCAATCTTGAGATTTTCTGAAATTCATCTACTTTGTAACCGCGTGGCTTTCTTTTTTCGGGGTCACGCCCCTTACGCACAACCCAATCCCCATATTTAATCTGTATTAAAACACAAACAAAACAAAAACAAAAATCCAAGATATCATTACGATGCCGCGAAATCTTCGAGGGATAGACGTTGCAGGTGTCATTTGCTTTCGTGCGTCTTTGCTGCTGAAACGTTGCAAGATTTTACTTGCAGTCGAGGTTGTGCGCAGCGCTGCGCCCTGGGTCGCTGCTTTTACGCACGGTTGTTCCGAGAGATTTACCCCACCAAAACAGCGGTGAGTGACGTTAGTAGCTACAACCGTATTACAGATTTTTTTTAGACTGGCAGCAGCCACAGTTTGCATCCAAAGAAACGCACGACGGTTATATTAAGATCACCGTCTGGGAGGTCTAACCGGGGATGCAGCGGGGAGGAAATCCACCTAAACTCAGCTGGTTTCCTCAGCTCTTATCTAGTATAGTTTGCCACCTTTTATTTAGGCTGATACAAACATTTATAAGGGAAATTCACGGTGCACAGCAGAGTAAGTAGCGTCAAACCGGTGTAAGTTATAGGTTCTGGGGGATGTGGGTAGTTTGAGGTAGGTTCTGTAAGGAAAATACATGGATTGTTTTACAGAAGATCTAATTGATTTTTGTTCACAGCCTGCTGGATGTTTGCCCACCTTTTAATTCACCACCGCATCACGAGGTATAGATACGAATAAAAGGTTTCGACACTTACGAGCCTTGTTTGTGAGATTCCACCGGCGCAGACCACCGCTTTCTCCTGCTTTTGTGTCTCCGGGACTCCGCGACGAGGATCAAACAAAAAACAAAAAACAAAAGCCTCGTATAATATGGCATTATGGGCGCGCGCTTAAAAGTCGTCCAGTGAGTAGAGTGGTAACCCCTTGAGTCCGTGTCCAGGATGCCGTGTGCATTGTAGCATCTTCTCGTCAGAGGCAGAGAAGGTGTGATAATCACGATGTGGTGAACAAGTGCTCCTCTGGCTCGCAGAGAAACAGGATAGCAACTCTGATAGCCGCTCTGATTGGTCTTCAGGCTCTAACGGGCTTTTTCTGGCTTTGGACCAAAGGGCTGCGTGCAGCATCAGGACCACATCCAGCACACTGCAAAAAATGTCCCTCTTGACAAGTCATTTAGCGTGATGTTCAGCCTTGAAATCTTGTTTTTCTTCAAATAAATGAAAACTTTGTCGATGTGGTGGGATGATAGAACTTTCAGTTTACTATTTCCAATGCAGTTTTTTCTTGATTCAGGAATTTAAGTTGCAATATCAGGAATTAAAGTGGCAGATCACTCTGCTAGTACCAAGATAATGTTGCGTGATTCAAGAATATTCTTGAAGTTGATTCGTATTAGAAACAAATGAATTATCTCATCCCATTGGCTGATTTTTTGCATTTGTTTTAAGAAAAATAAGATTTAAATAAGATTTTTCAATACTAGTTAAATGACTTAAGATCGATACTTTTTGCAGTGCAGGACAAGGGCATCGTCGCTTAAACTGACGTGACACTCAGATGTGTCACTTCACTCAAATCCCTGATAATTTTACTTGTTTCCAATGCAAAATTGCTTTGTTTCGGGAATTTTCTCGAGTCGTTTACATCATACTACCTGCCTTGCTTCAAGATACTGATGCTTGGTTCTGGAAACATGCAGGTGAAATGGCATGGTAAACAAATGGAAATACAGTATCTCACTCATGGCAGACCTTTTCACTTCTTTAAAAAAAAAGTTTTCATTCTGAATTTGAGACTTGTTAAGATGGACATTTCTCAGTGCATCTAATATCATTTGTCAACAAAATCTACCAAACCTGCTTTTTTTAAATTACATTTCTGGGGATAATATATCGCAATAACAGATGACGGACAAGATATTTGTGAAAACTTATTAGACGTAGGTCACCAGACTATCTTGCACACAGTTTAGAGGGAACATTGGTCCTGAATGCTCCCCTGATGTGATGTTTTATTTTTAGATGTGGCTTTCAAATAGATTTCTGCAGATTTTTGCTTGAGCTGTACTCATAATGACTCAGGAACTACAAAGCCCATGGTGCCTCACTCTAAAAGTATGACCCAGTTCTCATTTCCGATATGAACACTTGGCTTTAGGAGGCAAAATGAGCTTTGTGCCAGTTGGTGAAAGTGTTTGTTTCTGGAGGAGGCTTCTGCTGAGGGCTGAGGAACATAGGCTTTAGGCCTACTTTCCCCCCCAAATGCCATTTCAGTTCCCCCACGCGAAACACTACTTTTGATCTCAAGGGATTAAAAGGTATTATCCAGTCAAAATCATGTTTTCTAGACTATTGAGTCCAGCGCTTGAAAGAGGAGTTGAAGTATGAAAAAACAAGAATTCAAAGATTGTTGCGTCAGTCATTTGAAACGGTCTCCCCATCTCTCCTTTAAACATGCAGGCCTTTTCCCAAGCGCTCGCCCCTTTCTGGACTATATCATAACATCAGTTTGAACATTATTTGTGTTACCCTATTGTTAGCCCCTTTAGACACCAAGTCAAAGGAGAAAGGTTTACTCATTTGGTTGAGGTGGTGTTTGTCACATGCAACATATTAGTGAACAAGCATTCATCAGGGTTCCTACAGTTTCAACTTCAAACCTTTCAGAACTTCATTTCTTGATTTGATTTCAAGATTTTGGTGTTCAGTATGATTTACAGATCTTGCTCCTACTAAATATTTTCCCCAACGTTTTTATGCAATTTGAAATCTTATGATTCTTCACCATTTTTTCCAAAAGGTTAACAGGATGACTGGATGTTCCTGGTAGGATCCCAAAACACTCAAAACATTATGAAACGTGACACGTGGCAAAGTGTTTTTTTTTTTTATTCAAGTGATTTATTTTGTTTGTATCCCATTATAGGCCCTGGGCACAATAACTAAAGAGGCAGATGTTATGAAGATCAGAGAATATGGATGTGTGTAATGGATTTCTCCTGCCCTGAAGTAATACCTGGACATATACAGGTATTAGACGTGGCACAAATATGAAAAACCTAAGTGGGTCCATCGCAGACAAAATTGTTCCCCTCAACAGGTAAAGCGCTGACTACCGCTAGGCTATTGGTATGCAGCTGAGTTGTTGTGCGTCTAACTCATCTTATCATGTGCAAAGAACTTGAAATTGTTTCCCCAGTTACTCTCGAGCAGGTCTCGACAGAAGACCCTACACGAAGTAAAAAAAAAAAAAAAAGGAGTTAACTGTGTATATAGTGTTTGGGTCTATTGACACTGGTAGATAAAAACAAATCTGTTTGTATCTATCAGAGAGTGCAAGCCAAACAAGAGAGAAATGCTCAGGGATGTGGTCTGGACGTAGAGGCAGAAAAGCGGGGAAGAAGTAAATTATAAATGAATGGGACTAGTGTGTCCAAAAACATGATTTCCTGAAAGAAAAAAAAAAAAAAGAAAAGAAAAGGAAATTCTTGACGTTGGAGTGAAAGCTTAATCAGACTGGGAATCCAAAGCCTCATGCTTGTGTTGCAGATAGCTGCTACACTGAATCTGCCAGTTCACACTGCAAAAGAAACCTCAGGTTAGAGCGAAACGTGAAATGCCACATTTATTTTTACTTGCGCACATAATCCTTTAGATCGTCACACTATTAAGCGCTGCTGTGTCAATAACAGTTCAAAGCACGTTGCCCTCGCGGTTGCACTTCAGTAAGCACTGAATCACTCAGGCAGGCTCATTCCCTTCAGAGGATTGGTGGCAATATTTATACTGTAACCCCCCCACTGCTGTGAGCTGACCGCACATATCGGAAAGGTAGAGCGCATGAGGAAGAAGTCATAACGGCACATAACCTGCACATAGAGTATGCACGGATGTCGCCTCAATTAAATAATTACTTTGCGACAAAAATCCCCTTCAATCCCATTGTTGACATGTTATATTACAGTTTTCATTAAATAATGAGAGCAAGCGGTAGCCCTAGTATAGACAACAGTCTAAAAAATTAAAAGGAAAGGGAAATGTCGTGTCTGCGGTTGTTGAACCGATCAAACACAGCAAAGCTTCCCGTTCTTAAAAATGTATTACACTCTAGAGAACAAATTCACATCAATTAAAAGACACCCCCAAGGTGTTTTGGTGAGTCAACCGCCTCCTCCACAGGAATGAAAGTTTCCCCTCATTGAAAAGTAAGCCCTCTGCACATAGTCGGGGAGAAGAACATCAACAGTGTCAGCTACTGCCTCACTCAGGAGAGGCTGAGGTGCCTGCGTGCCAGGCTGTAGGCCGACGTTAGGTGAAAACAACGCTGTTTATAGCAGGTGGTAGGAGAAGTGGTTGGCTTGGGGCTTTGCAGGGGAGTATGTTGGGAAGACAGAGTAGGATAGTGCCGTCACAGCTCATAGTCAAACTTGTACTCTTGAGCCAGGTAGATCCTGCGGAAGATGAGTGCCGCCAAGGCCAGAGTGAGCACCACGATGAGCACGACTGAGCCGGCGTGGCT
>OOFE01045319.1:13027-24216 GCA_900323365.1 Monocentris japonica | reverse complement strand
TTTTTTGAGGGCTAATAGTGGCAGTGCTCTAAATAGTTAATGAGTGACAAAGTCCTCCGGTTGAGCTACATCTTTAAACTATTTTTGGTATAGTCATGCTTTAGGACACTTCAGAAGTAGGACATTAGTAGAAGGGGAAAAACAGACAATTCAACCGCCCTAAATATACAGTGGAAGTAACTTGCATTAAGAAAAATGAACAATGTGTATGTGCTTGCCACCCCAAATTGTGAGGTTAGAAATAACTCAAATCATTAAAACAAATGGGCTGACTTGCCTCTTGCCTAATTCATAGCTAGTGCAGAAACTTCTCAATCAAAGAATGAGAAGCTGCCTTTCTAAGGAGAGTCAGTGCAGTGAATTTGCCCTTCAAAAGCATTTAACGCAATCCTTTATTTCCCTACTACTTCTACATCAAATGCTATGGCTGTACCTACCAGTGTTGGGCTCATTACTCATGAAAGGAATGCATCACTCATTTCAAAAGCAATATTATTACATTCTTATTCTGCCCTGGAAGCACAACAGTCTTTAAACCATTCATTGTATTATTTTTCCATTGCACCCCCAAAATTAGCGATTATATTCTCTCTTCTCTTCTGTGATCCTCTCTTCCCTCTACATAAAGGGAATCCGGTTATAAATAAAATTCAATTAACCACAATGATGACAAATAATGTCATCTGACATAGATCTGCTGGCTCCTATAGGACCTCAGTTAACCCTTTAGTGAACGTCAGTGAATCCCTTTGGAATTTCATCCACCCAATCAACCACAAGGATGCTAAGATTTAACTACTGTAGCTGCCTTAGTCTTAGTTTTGCAATGTAGACCAACTTGAGTGTTGTATTCCTGATAATTAGCCGCTATGGTTACTAATCATTAGTATGATTTTATGTTTATGCAGTTTGGTTTCTCTTTCTGTCTCACACACACACTTTACCACATTTATATTTTAGTGGGAGGTATGCTACTGGAGCCAGCGTCTGGCTGGATGAATCGAGGTCACTGTGTTATCGTCACAAACCGCAATGTTATTCTGTGATGGCGATTAGCTGCGCTGCCAATGCAATGTTACATGTAATCTAAAAGTCTTTAATTAAATCTGATTACATGTCCTTGTGAATTATATGATTGGGCATATGGATGGTGTGGAGGTGTGTGTGTGTGTGTGAGTGTGTGTGTGTGTTGTGTTGAGCATGATTTTGCCTCTCCGTTGCCTCATTTCGTTGCATAATGGTGTAGTCCATTTCATCAGAAACAGAGGAAGCATGAGGAGTACAAAAAAAATATAAAATGGGACAATATTCCTGTGGTAGAGTTCATATAACAAACAGACAACAGACAAAGAGAGGAAGCAGCTCTGCCATCCCATAGAAAAGCTAATTCCAAGAAGAGATTGCAAATTATCACTTTGATGTTTCCCAGACACAAATGAGCTCTTTTTAAGACTAAGATGAGACTAAAGGCATTTTCTCCTATTTCATAAATTCAGCTCAAGAGAAACAACCACATAAAAGCTCATGTTGATCTCACTCTGATCAAAACAAGAGATCTCCCAGTGATCTGACATTTAACTCAGCTGAATATGAGACCATGAGATTAGAGAAGGATCTCAAAGAAAACTCAATACTGTTGCATTTTCCTAATGATACCACGTGGGAAACAGTGTGCTGAGGTATGCATTTCTACACAGTGGAGACGGTTACTGTTAGATCTATGTCTGTGTTGCATTGCAATGGAATTCAAAAGACAAGAAATATTTGGAAGTATAATGAGTAACAGGCTCTATCCCACATTTTAAACCCTTCCACCTCCCAAGTTTGACTTTTTGGAGACAGGTGAGGTTTCTGCAGGACACTGAGGGTATGGATGAAAGTCATATTGGTTTCTCAGAATTAGATCATCAGACTGCTGAATTGATGAACTGATACCCATAATTTAGATTGAAAATTTGAGGCTTAAAGAGTTAAAGACTCATGAATTGATTTCTGAGTCAGCTCTCATGGAGTGCTTTAGAAAGGGAAATTACTAGCACTGAGGTGAGAGTGGGGGATCGGGGGCTGATCTAAAAATGACTCAATGACTCAAACACTTTCTTTTAACAATCTGAAAATGTGAAAATGACTGTACGACTTTGGCTCAGTGCATTTGGAATCTGGGAGAATTGAAGATCTGAATAGTTTTATTCCAAAATGTGGTTTTCGTACCCACCTTACAGAATTATTGATAAAAATAATTATGGCAGTTTTTAAAGTATAGCAGGTATTTTACTGACTGACCCTCTATATTTTAAAGATATTGATTGGTGGACTCCAGGTAGATGGCATTTTGGTAAAGAAACTTTTGAATGTAAAAGTAAATGTGGCTGGGTGACAGAGAGAAGGAACCCATTCCAGTGTGAATTGGTTCTTCATATACAGTATATTATCAATAGAAATGGTTGGTATTTCCTCTACATCTATTGGAAACATGTAATATTAAGATTTACCCCTTCATTATTATGATACTGCCACCGACTTTGAGGTTCAGTATACATTTCATTTTCACAAATAGGAAAGTCTCTCTCTCTCTCTCTCTCTCTCTCTCTCTGGCAGCCAGTATGTGAAGCAGTAGGGGAACTGGAGCCATAAATCATGTCTTCATATTGTTCACATGGGAGGTCAAAAGGCAATGCTTTTTTAAAGGGTATTAGGCAGTGTTTTGTGTTATACATCGCGTCTGCCTCTGTGGCAGGGGATTCACACACATACACATAGATACGTAGATATTAACATACAGTCTGACACACAGCTCTTTCCATGGTAGTCTGGGAGATAATTATGACAAATGCAGAGGACAGTGACCTCCCTGGATCACTCTGTCTCTCCTATAGGAGTAGGTGTAGAGAGGGAGGGGAAGAGGTGGGAAAGGTTTAATGAACACAAGTAAGAGAAGGGATAGTATGTAGGAGTGGGATGAAGTATATAAGACGGTTAGGTTACATGCCCTCTGAGATATCTGAGGGATCTCTGCATAAATGAGATTTCAGAAGGGAATTGGAAGCAAACATGGAAGCTCTGTGAACCAAATCAGATAAAAATGCTCTCACTCTGGGACCAGGCATATTAAGGTCAACTTGTAATGGTAAATAATAAACTATAAATCCCAGTTGGTGATCGTCATGAGGCCAACAACCACTAATATAAATGATAATCAATGATTATCATCATCATCAAAAAAACAACTTTTATTTATGCAGTTTTTTTACATATCCTCATATAACCTAAATCGGTTTGATACTGCTTACTACGTTGTATACTAGGAATTTGCATGAGAAAGATCTGTCACCCTAAAGTGATGGGTGAACTCCATCCTGCAAATAAAAAGTTTAGGTGATCCTTGATTTTGGGTCATTACCAGACAAGCAATCAGGTGGTATAATGGCAAATAAATGAATACAGTGCTCTCCTCTCCCTTCTATTTGGAACCACACATATACAGCAAGGCCCTGTGTGGATCTTTGTTTCAAAGACTACAATGGCTGGTTTCTGATGCATATAACTTCCTTATGAAGGATTGGATAACTGGGTTCAAGGGTTGTGGAGATCAGTCAGACTCAGAAAGCAGCTGATTCTGAATCAGTTGCAACAGAGTTCACAGCTGTGGCGTTAGGTCAATATTGGAGTTTACTCACCAAACCCTGTGTAACATGGGTGCATTAGAATTCATAAATTCTTCAGTAGGCCTCTATATAGGGGACTTGTCAACAGTCAACAGAAATAGACTGGTGTGAATCATCTTAAGGTGGTTTAACTGGTTTGATTCTTGCTGACAGAGCAATATGGCCAACCTTGGTGTTCTTTAGGCAAGATAACTTATGTCACAGCAAATGCAGTATCAGTAGAGTTCTTGTCTATGGAATCCATTTAGTAAGGAGTTGTGTGTCTCAATCAATGAATAAGGCCTGTGACGGTGAGAAACATAAGCTGCTTTAGAGGCTACACAAAAGTAGTAATTTGCGAGATCCTCTTTTTTTTATTTTCATCTTTTTCCTTAGATTTTCTGTTGATGAAATTTGGGTTTCTGTAGGTGGCGCTCTTTCTTTGTCTGTTCAGCCTTGGTGGCTATCGCTGCTAATGCAAACTACCCAGTTCTTCTTCTAATTACTCCAAACAAACTGCAGTTGCTGCTGTCGGAAACATAAAACGCATCACTTGATATGCATTGCTGCAAATACTGTATGCATTTTTGAGGCATAACATTCATTTAGTAAGGCCATGTTAACCTGGGCAGCACAGTGGTCTCACAGCCAGAAGGTTCTTTCTGTACAGAGTTTCCATGTTCTCCCTGTGTTCCTCTGGGTTTCCTTTCACTGTCCAATGACATACAAGGGATACAGGTGGATTGGACCCTAAATTCATCAATGTACATAATTGGTGGAATCACAATGTCCAGACTCCGGCCTGAGGACTGAGCCCTCATGGACTTAGGTGTCATGGGTGATGTCACCGCTGTGTTCAGCATAGTGTAAGAGGGTGTGAGTGCTTGAAATGGTATAAAAAGGAGAAAGGAGACAAACTTTATGATGGTACCTTGGACACAACAATGCAGCTGTTATGTGGACATCACAGATGCAATGAATTATGGGCAATTGCTTCTGAAAAGTCTGCAGATTTGCAGGCTCACTAAAGGTCCACATGGAAATGCTCAAAAAAATTCACATCAGAGCTCTTAAATACTTGGTTGTTTTGAAGTGTGACAGCCCTAAGCCCTTGTGGAGCAGCTGTGAGGCCATGAGACACCAAGTTTCCAAGAATGTCTGGCCATCTGTGTTACCCCTGTGATGAACTGGTGACCTGACCCTGCCTTCTGCCCAATGTTTGCTGGGAAAGACTCAGCCCCGTGCCCCCCTGGAAAAGATTAAGTGGGTAGAGAAAATGAATGAATGATAATAAATGTCTAAACCTGCTGAAGTCTGAATTTTACTATTTGTCTTCAGTCAAGCATAATTACTATTGTACTATTCTTGCATGTTTAAATGCCTCTTCATCAGTGACATTAGGCTCAACATGGGCCATGGGCCTGTTTCTGGTAGGGTCTGTTTCTAGTAGGTTCCTACATGAAAAGAGTACCAGTATGTTTCATAGCACCCATGGTCCCATGGGAAAATTTGGTCCTGGGGCCAAAACAGCTAAAAATCCTTTGGTCTGCTTATTTTCAAGGACATGCACACAGACGATACTGTTGCTTCATGAAGATGCCACCATTACATTTACATTTACATTACAGGCATTTAGCAGACGCTTTTATCCAAAGCGACTTACAATAAGTGCATTCAACATAGGTAGGCAAAAAACTACTAGTCACCAGAAATTGTAAGTGCATTTCCTTCCTAAACAAGCATCTAAGAGCATAACCAGTGCTAAGATAAAAGTGCAATAAGTTAGCTACCTACTTTTTATTTAAACAACTGACAAATAAGTGAAGCAAATAAACAAGAGCTGAGACAAATAAGTGAAGCACCAAAGATTTGACAACTTGTAGTCAGTTGTCCATAGTGCACTTGGTGAGTCCAACCAGGGTGCTGTGACCATCGTCACAGGGTCACAAGATGAGACAGGTCAGCGTAGCTTATCGCTTCCCATTAATTAATCCCGTCTATCACCAAGACAGCAGATTTTAGCCAAAGGGCTTCGCCGATGCCAGCTACCTCCCTTGTTAATTTGATTCCTCACCTCATCACTTGGAACTGGAGCAGTCAGCCACTGACCTCACCAGGTGTTTTGTCTAGACATCTACGTGTGCAAACAAAAAGACTTTTATTGCTGTTGTTTTTATGATTTTCTTTTACCTTCACAGGTCTGTGTTGGTGTGATCTGGCTGCAGGGACTAGCCCAGGTGTTGGTGAAAGATACAGTAGACAGCTTTCTCCTTTCCATCTTTTAGCGGGGACTGACCTTGAGAGCAGAGAGAGATGGGAAAAATATATAGTAGTCAGGGATGAGGGACTCAGTGGAGCAGGAGGCAACAGCTGAATGACGTTGGCATGATATGAACTCTCAGAAGATGGGCTTTCAACTCTGCCTGACTGCTCTGCTAGAAAAAAACACTACAGAGATATGTGTCACTAAGTGCTGCGAAACGCCAGATCTGTTTCTGTCATTTGCTGAAGCCTTTGTTGGAGCATTTTAACGGCCAGGCCTTTGTCTTGATAGACAAAGCATAGCAAGAAGTTTAAGGGTAGAAATACACTATATGGCCAAAAGTTAGTGGACACCTGACCATCACACCTATATGAGCTTGCTGGACTCTATATTAAACCATGGGCATTAATATAGAGTTGGACCCCCCTTTGCGGCTATAACAGCCGCCACTCTTCTGGGAAGGCTTTCCACAAGCTTTTGGAGTATGTCTGTGGGAATTTGTGCCCATTCAGCCAAAAGAGCATTTGTGAGGTCAGGCAGTGATGTTGGACGAGAAGGCCTGGCTCGCAATCGGCATTCTAATTCCTCCCAAAGGTATTCAATGGGGTTGAGGTCAGGGGTTTGTGCATGCCAATTGAGTTCCTCCACTCGTCTAACCATGTCTTTATGGACCTCGCTTTGTGCACAGGGGCACAGTCATGCTAGAACAGCAAAGGGCCTTCCCCAAACTGTTGCCACAAAGTTGGAAGCGCCCAATTGGCTAAAATGTCTTTGTATCCTGTAGCATTAAGATTACCCTTCACTGGAACTAAGGGGCCAAGCCCAAACCCTGAAAAACAGCCCCAGACCATTATCCCTCCTCCACCAAACTTCACAGTAGGCACTATGCATTCTGGTAGGTAGCGTTCTCCTGGCATCCGCCAAACCCAGATCCGTCCATCAGACTGCCAGATAGTGAAGCGTGCTTCATCACACCAAAGAACACGTTTCCACTGCTCCAGAGTCCAATTGCGGCGTGCTTTACACCACTCCAGCCGACGCTTGGCATTGCGCATGGTGATGTGACGCTTGTGTGCAGCTGCTCGGCCATGGAAACCCATTTCATGAATCTCCCGACGCACAATTCTTGTGCTGATGTTGCTTCCAGAGGCAGTTTGGAGTGAGTGCTGCAACAGATGATTGGCGATTTTTACGTGCCACGCGCTTCAGCACTCGTTGGCCTCGCTCTGTGAGATTGCGTGGTCTACCCCTTCGTGGCTGAGCTGTTGTTGCTCCTAGGCACTTCCACTTCACAATAATAGCACTTAGAATTGACTGGGGCACATCTAGTAGGGCAGAAATTTCACAAACTGATAATTAGTAGGGGTGTCCACTGACATTTGGCCATATAGTGTATTTTGAAATAACAATTTGAACCTTTTTGCCTGCTTCAAATAAAAATATGATTTGAAACCTGTATGCAAATACAATTGATAACGCACAAATCATTCTACTTCCTTGGTGACTGTAAGAGTTCTAGGAAGGAGCTAAGACTGAGTAAGTTCTGGTCTCCTCTCAGTAAAATAATGCTGAGCTTCACTTCAGACTCTGAGGAATCATGCTCACCTGCTCTCTCTGGTCCAGTGAGTGCAACATGTATCAGTCTGATGTCTGGTAGTTTTTGAGAATGGAAATTATCCTTTGATTTGTTTCCCCAGAATAGTAAATGCAGAGTAGTAAATGCTAACCCTTATAGTGAGGTTTTCTAGGTGCTATTTTGTAGAGAAGCAGAATTCTAACAGCAAAATAAAATGCTCCAAAATATTTGAGTTTTCAAAAAGTGACACATGTACTATGAAATGATTCATAGCACTTAATTAAACCAAGTGATAATACTTTTTCAAAGAATACTAGGTACTAACTTAAGTCTTTGGTCAACAAAATTAACACTGGTTACTCTATATTTTACAAATATTGAATGATGAACTTTAGGTTAGGATTTTTTTTCCAAACTATAAAATATCATTTACATATACATTTTGGAAATTAACTTTTCACATCACAAAGCAAATCAAATCAGTTGTTGTATCTACTGCGTCTAGCCAGTTGTAGTCTGACAAAGTGATATTACATATGCAATACTGAATACATTTGAGAATAGCATTTTTGATACCAAGCAACCTGCTTGGGGGCAGATCAATACATCTGTGGTCCTGCTGCAAGATGCAAGATGCCAATTTTAGGGATGTTCAGAAATGTTGCACGGTAATGTTGCTCCCTCTCTCTCTCTCTCTCTCTCTCACTCTCGCTCTCTCTCCCCCCCTCTCTCTCTGAAAGCAGAAGTAGAACTATTTCAAACTTTTGACAGAATGACTTGTCACTTCCTGTTCAGCTGTTTATGTGTGCATATGCAGCTTTTCGCAGAAACCTCTAGTGCCAATATTTTAAGATTAAACAAGTGCTTCCTCTTACAGTGTCATTAATCCTATCTGCCTCTATGCCCAGAGATAGCTGAGTGTTAAAGTCCACTGCTGCTACCTCCGCTGTCCTCACATCAACTCCTGCCGCACTTTCTCTCTTGTCTCTCTCAGTGGCTCAGTGTAGACTTCTTTGTGTTTGAGTCAATGAATAGAAACAAACCTATAGTTTAGAGGTATGAAATCAATCTGGTGGTATCCTGTGACGCTTTAGTATCGGATCACATGCTGATATACTCCAAAATGTTGATCTCAACATAGATATGCACTCTAATGCCTGACAATAAGTCAATACAAAAGCGACAATGCCTGTGTTAAACATTGTTAAAGTGTGCTTGTGTCCAGCAGCAGCTGTAGACTGGCATGTTTTCATCACAGATGATCAAGCGAACGCACGGTGACAAAAACTGGACCTGAACTCCTGTCCGGATGAATCAGTGGGTGCATTCAAGTAGAAAAGTCCTCTCCCCGGTGAATATCTAGTCACTCTGCTCTCAGGCTTCTGCTTCACATCCCCAGGACAACCCTGCCCTTCCCCCCTCCTCTATCCACCTTCTTCCCCTTCCCTTTCCCTTTCTCTAACCTCTTTTTCCCCCCTCGCGGTTTCCCCTCATGTGCCCTCTGCCTACCCCCCCATACCCACAGTTTATTTTGATTTCTAAATGTCACCGCCATTTGGACTCTCTCAATTACTGGCTGGCTCACTACACTCATCTGTTTCCATGGCATTTTGTCTGACAGAGTAGCAAACTACAGTTATGAGTATTCATACATGAAGTCACCTATTTTAGGCAGAGGGGGCAGTAGCCGTGTCACTGTAGCCCTTCGTCATTACTGTCAGGTTTCCTGTTAATCAGAGTGGCTGGTTTGATTAGTGTGGCTAATAGTTGAAGAGTTGTGGGTTTGGTACATACTATCCCCCCGAGCAAGGGCGCCTAACCCATGTATTTGTTTACCAGCCTGCTCCCAGGATGGGCTGAAACATTATCGAAAATATAATGCAACATTCAGAGGTGTGTCATATGTCCTTGAGGTTGTAGCTGTCCCCGTACAAATAAATCATCCATATACTTTCAGTCAGTAGACAGAAAGTAGTCTCTTCGTGACCACTGCGACCACATTGCCAATAACTGCACGGCATCATGTCTTCTGTGTTTTTCAACCCACTGCCTGTACTCTGAATAAAATGCGTACGAACCACCCCCACATGCAAATACGCCTCTATGTTGTGTTTTCTTTGGTTTCCCCCCTGCCAAGTTCTGATTTCCTATAAAAGGCTCCAGTTTAAGTGAGCCTGACAATATCATTTGAGATAAAAAATGACAACTGTCTACTTTCTAGATTTCTCTCATATAGCGTAGGAGGACAGCCAGGGATCCATTCATATGCTGAAGTGCCTGCTGCCACTAGTTTCTGTTTTCAGTTGTATTAAATACTGACATGGAAGATGAAACCTTCCACCTGTTCTGTGCAAGCCACTAAAGAGCTGCTGTAATGATTGTGTTTCACAAAGAACTATGATTGATTGTTATACCGGACTCGTCATGTAGCCAGAAAGACCCAGTTGGGACCATCCATGGCATGGTTTTGTCTTACCATTCAAGGGTAAGGAGATCATTCCTGCTTAGTCCCAAAGCACAGCAAGAGACTTCATTCAAAGACGCAATCCAGAATTTACTTGACCATGTGCATTTTGGGTTCATTCACATATGTTCATGAAGAGTTTTGGACAAAATATATGCTTTTTGAAGCTTTCCAAACTTAACTCAAAATACAGGTCGGTTTACAAAAAATATCTGAAATATTAAAATTCATTCAGTTTTGCTGTCGCATACTGTCAGTGTCGGTTTCAAAAGACCAGAAAATAAATTTAAGAGGGAAAGAAATGTCTTTAATCGAAGAAATCACAATTTAAACAAAGACAGTAGTGGTGTGACAGTGTTTAAAAATGGGGCCCCATACGATAATTTTGTACTGGGCCTTTAGCACTATAGCAGTCCATATATGTATGTCCATATATGGACTGCTAGTCCACATATATGAATGTAGTGCCATCGTCAGGTTTTGAAGAAATAAACTGATCCATTATAACAGAATGTGATATGTATTTGACTGACTTAATGTGTATAGTGTTTCCATTGTGTTGTAGAATTGAATGTGCTCAATAGTTGTCTTTGCTGCATCAAAACACACATGTATACAGATTTATGCAACACACACACACACACACACACACACACACACCCTCCAGAGCAGATGCGTCACCGGTACACTAATAGTGGCCTCAAACGATGTCTCTCTTTACACACCTCAATTGCTTTTACACCACTAATGACAGCATGGTCAATACCTGGACCAGGACAGGAGTCATGTACCTGAAATTGAAATAGTAACATTTTTAAAAATTGTTTTGGACTTAACACATTTTTATTTACAGCAACAACTGAAGGGAATAGACAGGGAGGGTAACTCATGATGGACACATCAAATACACATTAGATATTACTGTATGCATTAAATAGTTGAAAAAAGAGTATAGAAACAGTTTTAGAAAGGCAAGAAAGAATTTTCGATTCGTGTTTTTTCAAATTTCTTGAATTTGTATCTAATAAACTGTGTTCAGCCCTTGCTCTAATATAATTAGAACAATACATTTGTATTGTTGTAGTGTAGCTTTAAGAAAAAGAGCTTCCATACTTCCAAACCCTTTTAATGTAGGTGTGTTGGAGTGAAGCATTTATGATTAAACAGTAACACACACACACACATACACACACACACACACACACACACACACACACACACACACACACACACACACACACA
>OOFE01045319.1:0-13007 GCA_900323365.1 Monocentris japonica | reverse complement strand
TTTAAGAAAAAGAGCTTCCATACTTCCAAACCCTTTTAATGTAGGTGTGTTGGAGTGAAGCATTTATGATTAAACAGTAACACACACACACACACACACACACACACACACACACACACTGCTCGCAATATGATACTGAAACACAAAGTGTTGGGGATTCCTTTCACATTTTATTTTAACCGTAACAGAAAGAAAAGCTGAGATTTTTTTCCAATGAATTTTTCCATTGTAATGGAAATTTTTTTTGTAGTTTATTTGCAAGTTATACTCATTTTGAATGAATATTTAATCAAATTTCAACTTTTATTTATCGAGATAAAACTACCATGTTTTATTCTTTGTGAAATACACAAAATTGATCATATCAGAAAATTGTCATAATATTTGACTGATTGAAGCACATGTATATCGCTTACACATAAGATTACATATAGATTTTTAATTGACTCCATAGATTATTCAATTTTTTATAAAAAATGTCAGTTGAGGAAATGACAACTGTTTCCTGTTTATCTTAACTCTGACTGATAACATGCCTAGTGAGGGTATAATTAATTAATGTATTTTGCAACTCATTAAAGACAAACACTAGTTAACATTTCCACCATCCATTTATTTTATAGGAATAACATTTCAGCTTGGAGGAATACATTAACAGTAATACAATTACAATAATAATGATAATAATTATTATAATGAAGAATGAAATAAAAACTCAAAAGAATGAAAAAAGCAGTATGCAAAAAAACCCAGAAACTGTGCTGCCTTATATGTAAACTAAACTTAGTGAGTCACCTCCTGTGGCTCTTTGAAAATGTATGTCATGTAATTTGTTATGGTTGTGACGATCGTTAACTTATTCTCGGCAATGCTAGTTGGCTCATGGCTAGATGCTCCTTCTATAAAACATACTATGTTGGCCTAAAATCTAAAGTATTTATAAAATATGAAAAAAGAAATGTTCAGTAATGACACCTGTTAATGTCACACATTGATTTTCACATTGACTTTTACAGCACAATTACTTCTAAATGTTGGAACAGACCTACTCCCCATGTGGCTATGATGGACAATGATGCAGTATGGTTTCCTGGGTGCAATTCTAGGGGTGTGGCTAAAATCAGGCTCATTTTGAAGACTCAAAAAGTGAACATGACACAAGTCACATGAAAATTGGAAACATAAATTATCGAATTTTTAAAAATCCACAAAATAGAACAGAATTTCATTTAAAAGATATCAAGATCTTATATTGAAACATTTGAGTTCAAAAATTGGCAAAAATGTTTTTGGTATTGTTTTGATCAACATAAATGTAAGGCTTTGAGGTGGCCACCTTCCAATATAAAGTGGCATTTAAACAGTGATTTTTTTTATATTTAACTTAGCATTATCTCATACAAAGCCTGTAATCTAATTAGATCACTACATGATGTAATTACCTGTTTCAAATCTGAAAACTAAAACACTTTTTTATGGTGGAGACTACAATTTGAACCACTTCTGTAGAACCACCCATATCGCCACAGGTACTATTAGGCAGTGTAAAAAAGCTGGCCCAAATGTCAAGCATGCTGTCCTGATATATTAACACCAAATACACTCTGGTGACCTCACATAGACCCAATATGCAGTGCAATCATATACAAGCGCATGTTGTGTCATAGTGTGAATCAATAGGTATATGCCCAGTTGAGAAAGGGCAGGAGGTTATGGCTGTTGGTGTTATGGATCCGTCTCCATTCCTTCATTCATTAGTTTGTTTGTTCATTTGTCCATCTATCCGTCCATCACACACAATATCTCAGACACCATCATCAGATATTGATGAAACTTGGGGGAATGATGCCTCTCTCCACTGTGTTCAGGCATTTCAAAAATTGCACCCATTAGCACTACAATTAAAGGTTGACTTAAGGTGACATATTTGTTACTGATTGGCCCAGAGGGCGACTGTCATTTGTGGGGGACAACATATTTACTGTTACCTTGTATAGTGTAGAGGGTTTATAGAGGAGGGGGAAACTACTCAGCTGGGTCCTGGTTGGTAATCTTGTGGCACTGAGTGCTTTTCTGCCCATGCTACACGCTTGTGCACTTTGAATGTGTGTAGTATGTGAGTGAATATGCTACTGGGCAGCATGTGGCGTGTGTCTGTTTGTATGTGTGTGTGTGTGTGTGTGTGTGTGTGTGCCTTGATGCCTACGGGTGCACGTGTGTACATGGGCAAATGAGCATGTGCATGTTTGTATTTGGTGTCCATGTCGTATTTGTGTGTGTTTGTGTGTGCCTTTTTTTCTCTGTGATTGGCCCAACTTCCCCTTGCATTCCCTGGACTGCACTGCCTGGGGACACCCTGACCTCCCAGTTACCTCATCTCAGTGACGGCCTCTGTGATCAGAATCAGTTCAGCATGTAAAGCTCCAGCCATCAGGCGCAGCCGTTGGGACATCTTTTATTAACAGCTCCATTAAATATTCACCTATTCCCCCCCACACACACTCTGCTCCTTCAGCTGGTAAACCAAAGACCAAGAGAAATACAGTCGTAGGGTCCAACAGGGATCAACCCCCTGCCCCACTTGCCTTGTTGTCTATAAAGAGCCCTTTCAGAACATCTTCATTCATTTTTGCATTAAATACTATATTTAACATCATTTTCACAGATTTCTTCTTCAAAAGGACAAGACAGCAACAAATAAAGCTGCAACCTGTGTAGAAACCACACCCCTCCCTTCTGCTATATGTCCATTCTTGTCTTTGAGGTTAGGTTTTCTATTTTTAATACCGTGGATCACTTTGCCCTTACAATCCACATTAACCTACACGTGTGCCCTCCGAGGCCCTTCCCTCCTTCCTAGGGTTTCAAGACAGAAATAAAATGCAAGCAGAATGACCACGTTCATAAAATATAGTTTATGTTGGGATAATACTGCACAATATATGTAGGCTTTTAAGATATGCTATTGATAGTAAAGCCATGAATATGCTTTATATTCCAAAAAATACTTTTTGAATTTGTCAAATATTGGAGGGAGAAAGTCTTCTTCTACTCAGTTTGTTAATATTGTTATAAATATTGTAAGCATTTCTCATGAAAAGCAGTTGTAGCACTTCCCCCCCATGTCAAGAGTGCATGATGACGAAAAACTTGAAAAATATGAAGGCATTCATTTAAATTCCAGTTGTCCAATGATGTTTCTCCTCTCATTTCCTCCAAGATAAATAACTATATATATAAAAAAAATTCCCATTAGAAATTTCAGAAACGAAATTTGACGATTTACTGGTTTCCCCTCTGTGTCTGTCTAGGAGGATGTTCCCCTTTCTGAGCTTCAACATCAGCGTCCTGGATCCATCTGCCCACTATAACGTCTATGTGGATGTGGTTCTGGCAGACCAGCACCACTGGAGGTACCAGGGAGGCAAGTGGGTCCAGTGTGGCAAAGCAGAGGGCAACATGCCAGGTACACTCAGAAACCATAACACATGATAAAACAAATATCCCACCATAATTCATCGTGTTCTGTGCATCTCTGTATTGCTGCTGTGCTCATGAGTAACATTCCACTACTATGATCTGAGAACACAATACAAATACTGACTCTATCCTTGTATTAATAATCCACTGAGACATGGGTCTTCTTTTGTTAATATTGTTTCTGGTTCTTATAAGATTTCTTTCATGTGGCAAATGTTAGTTATAACCGCAGTATAGAAGGCTGTTCTTAACTCCAGTGTGTACTCAACTTCTGGAGGGATTCTGAACTGCTTGACTCATCTAGAATAGGCTGAGTTTATTTTTCTTGCTTATCAAGTTGCTATTAGCTGTACTTAGACTGCTTCAGTACTAGTGCTTTATTCAGTAGTCTGTTTTTAGCTGCTAGTTGGTTAGTTTGTCTTTGTAGCCACACCTTCAGGCCTAACTGTTGTTATTTGTCCATATATCTTGTAGTTTAGCTGTTTTGATTTGTTCACACAAATAGCCGACCAAGAAGGCTTTCTGTGTCTGAATGATGATGTATTAACCACAGTCACAAAAATGGGTGAAACTGTAGGTTACGGTGTTGTGACACTTGTGTCAGGTGTTGCGGCAAGGTGACTGCTGATGCGCTAGTGTAGTGGAAGCTGTGGTAAAACAACTTTAGTGATTGATTTAATGTTGTATTTATGTGGTACGCTCATATAAGGTTAAGAGGTTATTGCGGTTATGCTGTGAAGAATCGTGTTGATAAGTGAATATCCTAGAAGCATCGATTTCAGAGGGGATGAAAGGAAATCACATCCTCCTTGGTAGCAGGAACTCGTAAATGCGTCCTTGTGAATTTACCTTCTCACTATTGCTCTTATGAAGTTGAATCAAATTCCCCACCTCCTAGAATTGATTTAACCCCATGGCTATAAAATATATTGTTGAATGTACTGCTGTCCATAGTATATCTTGCTCTGTGCCTTTACGTTGTACGTTATCACCTGTAATCCTGGTACCATGTATGTCAATATGCATTATGAAACTAAAGTTGTAGAAACTTTTGTATCTATTTGTTTTATCTACTTGGTGATTAAAGTGATTTTTGTTTGTCCAAATTTAACAAGGGGGTGGTAGTCAGGGAAATTGTTCTTTTCTCTCTTATTTTCTCCAAAATCATTAGAGGTGACCAGAGAGAGTGATTTGATAATGCGTGTTAACATGGGGCATCCCAGTCTATTTGTTGAAGTGTGAATTATACAGCTTTTCATAGTTTTGCTGTATGGGATGTGGAATACTTCCTCAATAATACCTCAGCTATCTCATATCACTCCAAGCTCATGATCTGCTTCTTCTACCCTCAGGGAACAGGATGTACATGCACCCCGACTCACCCAACACAGGCGCTCACTGGATGAGACAAGAAGTGTCATTTGGCAAGCTCAAGCTCACAAACAACAAGGGCAGTACCAACAATGTGGCACAGGTACTGCCCTTTTCCTGCTCTCTGTCTTCTCCTCCCTGTCTACTTTCTCTCCTTTCTCTAATACCTCTATCTCAGTATGTCTCCTCTACAATTGTTCTGCTTTTCTCCTTGAAAACTGCAGAACTTTTAAACTGTTGAAGCTGTTCTGTACCAGTTAATTGTAATTATATGTATTTTAAGTGTATCAATTTTTGTATTTGCTGTTTTTTCTTCTTTTTCCCACACAAAATTAAAGCTCAACCTTTTTCAACCTTTTTCTCTTTTATGCATAGAATGGTGAACTTTTATTTTTCCTTTTTCAGGCTATTTTACTTATTGTAAGATGTCCAGAGGCTGAAAGTATTCAGTATTTTAACAAGAAAAGAATTTATCAGGCATTTATCACAAAGATTGCAAACAAAATAACAACATTGTACATTAGAAATAAATGTTTTCAGATTCCATAAATCATCTCATGACCCCCCTCAAATGTACCCAAACAGATGGGTATGATATAATACATAGTGTTCACTTTGAATCCTCTTTTACAGTCATGTTGTAGACACATGCTTGGTCAAAATGTCTGTCTTTGCCCCTGTTTGTCTTCATAACTCTCCTGCCTTGTGTCTCCCACCAGATGATAGTGCTCCAGTCACTCCATAAGTACCAGCCTCGTCTCCACATAGTGGAAGTGAAGGAGGACGGCTCTGAGGACCCCTTCCTCTCAGCCAAGGCCCAGACCTTTGTCTTCCACGAGACTCAGTTCATCGCTGTCACCGCCTATCAGAACGCAGATGTGAGTTACCCAGGGCCATAAATGTACAATCTCCAGTAATTAAAAAGGAAAAAGCCTGAAATGTTAAAATATAAATTATGGTTTGAAGTCTCAGTTCACCAGTTTCTGCATGTTTGTCAGGTTGACATCTATATTTTTTTAAGCCACAAAGATTGGCAAGCCTCTGGCACGGGGTCAAAACAGATAATGGCACCTCAATAGCTTAAAACTTCACTTAAAATTTCTATAACACCACCATCTGTTTTAGATAGAAGCTTAGTATTAGCCGCCTATAGCTAGGTTCACCACGGAGTCATCTTCACCTCACCTGACCCCCATAGCTCACTGGATGAGATGAGTTACTCTTCTCCAGTTTGTGCTGTATATATTTAACACCTGTTTAAATACATTGTGTAATACACCAAAGAGTTACTGTACACCGAGCCTGGATACACTAGGCCTGTTTTGTAGGTTTGTGCACCCACACCCAGGTTCCGGAGATGAACGCTTTCCCATGATAGAAAAAGAAATTGCGTGTTATCCTCATTAATTATTACTGTCAGTGACCTCTCTCTCTCTCTACTCTCACCCTCGTTTCCTCTCTTACTCGGTTACTCACTCCCCCTCTCTTTTTCCTATGCCTAAATTCTCTCTCGCTCTCGCTCTCGCTCTCTCTCTCTCTCTCCAATGCCTTTCCTGTCCTTGCCCTCTTGCTATTCCTTACACAGATCACTCAGCTGAAAATAGACCATAACCCCTTCGCTAAAGGTTTCCGCGACAATTATGACACGTAAGTAAGCCAAAAAATAACTGTATTAATAAAGAAAAAACTAAATCCCCTGCATGTCTAGACCAAGAACATGCTGCTGTTTAAAGCCCGGAGTAGGTCTACATAAATGGTGGGATCTAAATGCTGGATCCTAATGATATATCACCCTTTTAGTATTGGAAATAAAAGGTGTTATTGTGATATTATTATACATAATATTATTGTGCTGCTCTAGAGTGCTGCTCTGAGAGGGTGTGAGGGGCTGCAAGATGTTCGATATATAGTTTGAGGTTTGGGCAGGAAATAACACCTTCTTTTTCTTCTTCTTCTCACTCACTCCTCGCTTCCCCTGCCTCCTCCCCTTTTCACCCCTCCTCCCTCCTGCCAAGGCTGTACGCTCCCCCTGACTCTGATCGCCTCACCCCCTCCCCTACGGAGAGCCAGCAGCTGCTGCCTGGGACTTGCTACCCCCAAAGCTACCTTTCTGAGCAGTACATGAGCCCTCTACCCCAGAGCCGCTTCTATAGCCGTGAGCCCATCAGCATGGGCCAGCAGCCCAAGGATCCATCCTCCAGCCCTGGTCCTCACAGCCGCTGGTACCTGTCCCCCCAGCAGAGTGTAGCTGCCAACCGGCTTGACTTCACTTCCTCCTATGAGGGGGACTTCCCCAACAATGGCTTCTACAAGCCCTTCCCCCTGCAAACGTCAGCCCACCACCACACCCTTGGCTACTACCAGGACCATCCCTTCGCCTCCACCAGTGTGTCTGTATCAGGGGCCTCATCAGCGGGCTGGAGTACCAGCCGGCCCTCCCCTCAGTTCCTCAGTCACCCCAATAAGCCTGGCCCCACGCTGGGCTGGTTCAGGCCCATGTCTTCCTCCTCTTCCTCCTCCTCTTCCTCCACGTCACCTGGCAACCCCAGGCTTCATCCCCCCTCCCTTCTAGAGTCACTCCGGCCAGCCCTGCTGCAGGACAAGCCCAAAGAGACTGGGGGTATCGTGGGAGAGGACCCCTGGCTTGAACCCCCCTCCGTCAAATCAGTGGACTCAGCCGACTCGGGCCTGTTTGAGGGCGGAGTGGGGGAGAACAAGAAGAGGAGGGTGTCGCCCTACACATCCAGCACTGAGAACTCCCCGCCCACACGCAGTGGGGAGGTCTGTGAGAAGGACAACAACAGTGATGCAGGCTACTATGGCTTTTACACCCACTGAAGATCTGACACCTCACCATTGCCGTAGCCACAATCTCTCCCAGTGTCTTCTCACCTCCCACCTTGTGCCAAGGTGTCTCCCTCATGGCCACGTGTATCTGCCTGTCCAGTAAGGTCATGTTAAAGGGCTGGAGCAGCCTCCCATTGGCTGCAGACAAAGAGCCAGGGCCACATGACAGAACTTGGTACCTCAACTACTTCCACACCACCATAGCACGCAGAGTGTGGCGAGCCTATCTATAAAGTCCCTTCTCAAAGTGTCAGTTGATCAAAGGAGGAAGTTTGAAGGTTACTGTCAAAGTTAGCAGTGAACAAGTTGATGTGACTGGCCAACGGCACTGCCCTAGAGACACATAAACACCAAGCAGACATACAGACCTGTGACTTAAGCCTTTGAAACATCTGGAGATTAGAAAAAAACTATCTGCATATCTGCTTGCTGACAGACGCCTGCGGAGATTGTCTGTTCTTTCTGCATCAAAATCTCTCTCTCTCTCTCCATCTCTTTCTGTCTCTCTCTCTCTCTCTGTCTCTCTCCGGGTCTCTCTTTCTCATCCTTCTCACCCCCAGCCATGCACACACACCACCAATTACATTTACAATATGCTCACATTCATTTCCCCTGATTTTGAGGAGGCACAGCGAATAGTATTTAAATGCAAGTCACTCCTCTCTGATCCCACTCAATACGTCCAGTGCAGCTCCCACTAGTGGCACCAGAAGAGAATTGCAAGCTGACAGCAATGACACCACAGAGGCCAGAGTCTGGAATTACTGTAGAGGTTAAGGGAGCTTAGCAAACACATGGTCTGAAGCTAATCTCTCTCAACCCTGCTAGGACAGCCTTTCTCGTGTGTGTGTGTGTGTGTGTGTGTTGCTGGAAATCAACAGCCCCAGCAGAAATAGCAAGTCCTTACAATTAAATGCAATCAAACATAATGCAACAGTAATGCACAATACACACAATGGCTTGTATCCATAAAGTTTCTGTGATCTATTCTGAAGTTTCTGATCTATGATCACATTTTATTTTGGCTAAAGTGGGAAACATTGCTCTACTTGCAGGGTGCTGTTAGGACCAGTGATAGACCTACTGAATTACAGGGCCTGGCGCTGGCTGTTTGGTTTGCAGGGTGAAAAAGGCCCAGCCCTCTGCAATAATCAATCAATGTGAAAATTGTCACCACATACAAATAAAGACCGCAATCAATAACAGCATTAAAACACGGCCCACGTAGATGACACACATACACACCACCCATAGTGCATTAACAGAAGCTCAGTACAGTCCAGTACAAACAACATTGTTGACAACATTGTAGTATTCAGGTGTAGTGAGTCAGATTCTCATAGATACATCTAATTTGATCTCCCCTTCAATCTGGGTCAAGTTTCCCTCTGTGAGCACTAAAACATCTTGATTGGCTTACAATAGAACAAAGATGTTGCATTAGCCCTTCAGTGCACTTGGGAATCATCAAGACAAGTACACATCAACCATTTTTGAGATAACCCCATCCTGCATCCATTCTGTGTTGGTGCAAGACAAGGTGGGGTTGCAGTGCCATTGTAGAAGCCCCACCACCCCCCATTCCGCATCTATCTTGTATTGGTGCTGCAGGTTTGCCAAACAATTCCTGTAGGAACGGTGCAGCGGAAGTACAGCAAGCGTGTAAAAAGTGGGTCATCTAGGATGGCTACATCTGTAGGTAAACAGACAAGGCACTGTCACCCCCAGACCAAGTTACCCAGGAAGCACAAAGTGACCAGACAGACACTCTGAATTTCCCCCCTGGTCTTTGGGCCTATCATGTGGTGACAGCGGCTGTGGTGACAGAGATGAAGAGTGAGGCTCCAGTCGGCGCTGATCAGAGCCCCGCTCCTCACTCCTCACCAGGTGTGCTAATGGCCTCAGACAACACTGGAGGCGACGGACAGCCACTCGCTCGGTGCAGAGCAGGGTCAGTTCAGTTTTCCAAGGGTAAATTGGAATTAATTTACTTGTGCAATTTCAATTGGATGGAAAGTTTTTTTTTAAATCATTGAAACTTAAACAAAACCTGATTAAATCAAAAATGAGCTGAACACAGTCGCCTAACCTTGGAGGACAGCAGGCTGCCCGTGGTCTCCAAACCGCTTCTGGGATGGTTTTGTACATATACTATGCTCTGATTTTAAAGCTGTATATACAACAGTGAGCTCAATCAGAGAACACAAGCTCCACAATCAGAACGTAATGAATGACAGTCTGTTGTGGAGACACGCAAATAAAACACACTGGGAAGTGATCAAAGCACACATCAACTTGCTGCCAGCCAAGACTTCGTATTTTAATGAAAAGTGTACAAATGAATAAATGCCAGCAAATAACTGCTTGATAATATTTGCCTTATCAAGGTTGTTTTCTATCGTGATTACATGTTAACGCTCTCAGCAGAATCAAATTTTACCCCTTTTTTCCGAGCTAAACTGAATTTATACAAGCTGATGAACAGTTGCTTTGTTATCATGAGAAGTGGACGCAATGTTATTTTAAGGGAGGGAGAGTGATTTACTATGCTATGTGATTTACACTGGAGCTACTGGATGTGAAAGACAATCGTCACCATGTTGCAGGGCAGTGCATATCTGGGAACACACAGATGGAAATCCTCCCTTGTGCAGCACTTAGCAAAATTGTCTTAACATTGATGTTGATGTAAAAAGGACATATGCTGTATGGCAGTCAAGACCTTTACCTGAAAAGTTAAAGGGCAAAGTTAAATTTTCTTGTAATGAAGTGTATGGTCAACTCATGAAAAAATATGTACATTGCTTGTGTAAGACTTCCAAAAAAACATTTATTTTTAACATTTGATTTTTTATGTTGAGATCTGCCAGAACACAGACACAGTGATTCTTAATATACTTCATCAAGGGGTACAGTGGACATGTTTTTTAAGTGCAATTAAGAGAAATGTTAATTGGTTTCTAATTTATGATGATGGTATTGCAAAAGCCATGAGAACAATATTTTGTTTGATCATTTTCCTCTGGAAGATGTTAATGTTTTGCTTTATGTGTTGTGTTACACCATCAGTGAACCTGCCCGAGCACGAGTGCACGATATCTCATCTAAGAGCAGCAGAGAATTTGTTTAGACACCTCAGGAATGACCCCTGCTGGATATCTCAGCTATTACAATCAACTCAACAATTTCAGCCAGGACAATCCACATACCAAACCCCTTTCCTGATACTGTACCCCCCGCCCCCCTTATACCATCAATTCCTCCAAGTCCTTGTCCTTGTGACCTCCCCCAGTAAGAATGAGGATGCGTTTTGAAACTGCATTTCCACAGATTTTAGTGTCTAACAGTTTAGAGATGCAAAGAAATACAAAGAGAAGAGTTAGGAGGCGAGACCGGGCTGGTCAAGCAACAAGCATGTTCATTTTTTGGTGTTCTGTGTGCGCTGTTTATCTCAAGGGGCTGAGAAGGCGCCCCTTGAACTTTTCAATAAAAGTTTTATAAGTCTGCTCTCATTCAGAGGAGAGAAATGGACTTGGTTGATGATTCAGGATATGCAGTAAAGTAATGCAAAATATTGTATCAAATAAGAATACTTGTGTTTGATTTGTTGTATTGCAATGAATACACAAATAGCAAGACTTTTGAAGGGAAAAACAATTATTTATTAAAGGTGGCATACTTGTGTATTGTACTGTTGTTTTTTATTCATGAATTAAAGCTTCATCTTAAATCTGAACTGTTTGGTTTGACATATTTTTTTTGCTCAGTTCAGGTAGATCTATTGACATGAAGGCAATGAATAAATGAAGTTCCTTTACAAAATGATGTATATCCATTTGAGGAAAAAAACAACATTACCTGAAGTTCATTTTTCAATATCTCTAAAATAAAGACGATAGTCTGTAACAGTGGTATCATTTTTTTCTACCAAAGATTTAGGTTTCAAAGACTTTTCTTTCACAATTTAAATTCAGTGTTATTCATCATTTTGCCAGAGTAGGTGCCATTTCTTTTTCAAATCGGGAATATCTCATTTCAGAACAAAGCTCAAACTTTCTATCTATTTACTGTGCATATACTAGACACATTCATGTTGAGTCTAGTGCAGTTACAAAATCAATTTCACTGAAAAATCATAAAAACAATCCATGTGATGTTGATAGTTTAATGCAGTGAATATATACACCAATCAGCCACGACATTAAAACCACTGACAGGTGAAGTGAATAACATTGATTATCTTGTTACCATGGCACCTGTCAAGGGGTGGGATATATTGGGAAGCAAGTGAACAGTCAGTTCTTGAAGTTGATGTGTTGGAAGCAGGACCAAGGACCAAATTGTGATGGCTAGACGACTGTGTCAGAGCATCTCCAAAACGGCAGGTCTTGTGGGGTGTTCCCGGTATGCAGTGGTTAGTACCTACCAAAAGTGGTGCAAGGAAGGACAACCGGTGAACCGGTGACAGGTTCATGGGCGCCCAAGGCTCACTGATGTGCGTGGGGAGTGAAGGCTAGCCCGTCTGGTCCGATCTCTGTGCTGAAAAAGTTAATGCTGGCTATGATAGAAAGGTGTCAGAACACACAGTGCATCGCAGCTTGCTGTGTATGGGGCTGCGTAGCCGCAGACCAGTCAGAGTGCCCTGCTGACCCCTGTCCACCGCCGAATGGTTTTAATGTTATGGCTGATCGGTGTATATACAGTTGTGGTCAAAAGTTTACATCCATTTGTAAAGAACATGTATATCATGGCAGTCTTGAGTTTCCAATGATTTCTACAACTTTTTCTGTGATGGAATGATTGGAGCACATACTTCTTTGGCTTAAAAAACAGTCATGGATTTTGGTTCTTTCATAAATCTATTAAAGGTCTTCTGGAAATATGACAATCTGCTGGGTCAAAAATATACATACAGCAATGCTAATATTTGGTCCCCCTTGGCCATTTTCACCTCAATTAGGCGCTTTTGGTAGTTATCCACAAGCTTCTGGTTGAATCTTTGACCACTCCTCTTGACAGAATTGGTGCAGTTCAGCTAAATTTGTTGGCTTTCTGACACGGACTTGTTTCTTCAGTGCAGTCCACATGTTCTCGATGGGGTTTAAGTCAGGACTTTGGGAAGGCCATTCTAAAAGTCTAGCCTGATTTAGCCATTGCTTTACCACTTTGATGTGTGTTTGGAGTCATTGTCCTGTTGGAACACCCAACTGCGTCCACAAACCTTCTGGCTGATGATTTTAGGTTTTCCTCAAGAATTTGGAGGTAATCCTCCTTCTTCATTATTCCATTTACTTTCTGTAAAGCACCAG